>PNEQ01096560.1:10174-62838 GCA_003012365.1 Medauroidea extradentata | reverse complement strand
GGACTTTACTACGCACCGGACTTTACTACGCACCGGACTTTACTACGCACCGGACTTTACTACGCACCGGACTTTACTACGCACCGGACTTTACTACGCACCGGACTTTACTACGCAGTGGACTTTACTACGCACTTTCAATTAAAAAAAAAAAAATAAAAGTCGCAGCACGCTAGCGACCAAAACGCTGCACACAGTTTTCGCGCCCCGCGCATAAGGGCGATACTGTTGGTGACGCACGAGTCTTTCTAGCTCTTATCGCCTGCTTGTTACCGCCCCTCAAACGCGGCATCTATGACCGCCTGCTGTGTACACTCTACATCTGAATTAGTGAATATTCACTGATTCAAGCTGATAGAAGAGCAGTTTCAACAATTTAATTCAGTGAAAGTAGTCACTGTTTAATTTGTGAATATTCACGGATTTCCTTCAAGAGTGCCAACATCTCACAAGTATATCAGTGAATATTCACCGATTTTTCCAGTTGTTTTCAAAGAACAGTTTTCACTTATTGAATACGTGAAAAATTATTGGAAAATCTGTCGACATTCACTAATTAAGTTGTGGAATGTTGGCACTCGTTATCGGAATCAGTGAATAGTCACCGATTTCACAGTGGTTGCTCACTGATTCAGTTTGTGGAAACTGCTCCATCCATCGGCGTGAATAAGTGAATATTCACTAATTCAGATTTAGAGTGTAGGGCTCTCAGCCCGGTGTCCTTGTTTATACTGCGGTGAAATGTCAGTCAGTCAGTCTCGCATTGTTTTCTCGTTTGTCACTTAGCGTCAGTCATTAGCGTTTGTAACTTATCATAAGAGGAGTCTTCGCCGGTGTCGAATTTCCACTTTTGACGTGAGGTAACAGCGTAGCGATAAGAGCCAGTGTCCCACGCTTGACGATATCGCCTCTATTCGCAGCGTGCCAATCTGGCGTGCAAGGTTTTCCTTGTCTTTTTCCTACGGGGACTAAGCGATGACCACAACATTTTATGTTTGAATGGTATGAAGTAAAGATCAACGCATGCCTTTCGCTTTGCACTTTACGAATTTACGAATACATGTAATATTTGCGGAGTTGCAACAGTCTAAAAATACCCGTTGTTAGCCATTTTGAGAGCCCCGAAAATCATGTTTCTTACGAGCGTGCTGAATTTTGAAAACGTAGAAGCATAGTTTCAAGTGTGTGTTCTTTTCGTAGACAAACCTAATATGAATAAGTAAACTGTTTCGCGTAAAAAAAAAAAAATACGCGTGACACGCTGCAACGCCATCCCTGCTCCAATCGAGGACTAAAGTCAATAGTTGCTTCAATTTCGGTTATTCTTCCTCCAGGCCACAAGTTGTCCTTGGAGTCAATCGAATACGTAGGTTCTGCCGTGAGCTTATTAATGAGCGTGTGGGTCTCGTCATATTAAGTTACAGGATATTTTTTTAGGTTTGTTGGAGAGCTGCGGAATAGTATTTGTAACTCTCTGTATAATTGTTGAGAGTTTTGTATCTTAGACTCTTTGCAATGCATTTGTTGGGTAGACTCACTCCTTTCCAAGATCTGGTCACAATTATTTACCTAAATGCATCCAGAACGTCAGATGAATCGTGGCCAAATGACCTCAACACAAGTCCCACAAGCCCACACGTACTATAAATAGAGATTATGGTATATCGCGAAAAATGTTTGTGCCAACCTACATTTATAAACACGGTAGTTTATCACGACATATGCGATTGGGTGATACACATATGACACAACATAGCTGTCTCTAGACCAATAACAGGCATCAAGTATTACAATAGGGGAATGCTTATTGGCTCAATCAAATAGGGTAACAGCTCCGCGTATATGCGAAAGCCAGCAATCCTATGGTATGCGTAACGTACGTTGAAATCCAGCAGTCAAGTTTTCACGCGATAAACCATCGTTAGAGGTACTTAAATTTCGCAGATACATTCCAGGTCAGGTTGAACGCCAATTATGTATATACTTCATTGTCATGTCTGTGACTTGCTGGCGGCTGTTACGAAACGCGTTTGACTATTGCAAGCCAGTAGTAAATAAGGAAATCATGCGAAGAGCTATCGCTTGCTACCTGCTTGTACTGTTATAAGCCAATATATAATCGATTGTGGCCAGTGGGTGTATAGGACTGACAAGTCTAGGCTGCTGCCAGATGAATCCGCGAAATTGACGTACCTCTAACCATCGTCTCTTAACTATAAAACATTGTGGCCGCGTGCAGCTGTTGTAGGGGCCTGTGAACGCGCGGACACTAAGACCTTGTCTTGTTTCCTCACCACTTGACTCTCCTCGCACATCTGGCGTGCAGTCAACAACTCGCTTCGCAGTGATTTAACCGATGATCTACATTTTAATGACAGGGTTAATGAAGATACAAGTATGACTCATGTCTAAAGGCAGCTCTGATGTTTTCTGTGTGAAACATTTTTAAGCCTCTTCCTTACCCCAGAGCGTTACCATGAGCAACGATAAGTATTTAAGTTACATATTACATGATATTCGTCGGTGCCCAGTTATTTCATGATATCGCTTTCAGACCAAAACCACTTTCTACAGCGAGAAGAGGAAGTTATTGCTACAGAAGTAAAGATGTTGGGAACATTTATAAGTGCGTTTTTTTTTTTATGTCTTTTATCATGAAAATAATTAGTTTCTCATAGTTTTCAGGGTATTAAAATAATGCAAAAAATTCCACAGCAATGTGGACCGCATTGAGATGAGTAGAAAAAGTCGGAACGGGTATGTGTGGTTGACAGAGGACTAGCTGCATCCAGTATAATTTAACCTGTAAATCCGTATGCTTGCCCTCATATATGTAGGGTAGGCAGCAGCCTTAACTATTATTGTGACTGAAAGCTTCCATTATAGAGGTTTAGTTTTCTAGGGTACACATTAATAGAAGTAGAAAATTTCAATTCGTGAGGTGTGTAACTAAATTTGTCAACTTCTTCAGAATTACAAGTGTCATTTTTTTTGCAAGTTATATTTTTTCAACATTATTACATTTACAATTCATTTCGAATTACAGGAAATCCCGTCTAAAACGGGACGGTTGGCAACCCTACATGTAACTATTCTGGAGGCGGTCGCTGACGTGAAGTTTTGTAAGCGTGTTTAGGATCTGGGAACAATAAGGGCGTTACTGACACTTTCACCGTGTACCACATCGCCTCTATGCGCAAGCCACTGAATCAGCGTGCAGGATTCCCATTGGCGTTACACCTGACCGTAAATTAAAGCAAAGATAAAAAAAAAAAACTATCAACAGAACTATGCAGCGTAGTCAAACTCTCGCCTCTGTCAAAGTTTCGCTTATTTGTTAGGTGTTTTTTGTTTTAATCAATTATTTTCTATTGTGTGCAACGAAAACTGTCTATTCGTCAAGAAAATAAAGTTTTTCTCCGCCTTTTTTTATGCTGGCAGCGCAAATTAAAAATTTAAAATGCAGTGTTGTTAACGGTTGACTTGAGGTGAAACAAGTGTCCTATCAGAATTGCACAAGCTGACTAGTATTGTTTTTTGCTTTCACTATAAGCGCGTGAAGCAACTAGGAGTAGGCAGAGTGAAGGAAACACTTCAGCTCGGTATTATACACTACAGGTGGCCCAAATGTCCCGCATTATAGGCATCAGGGACATTAATCCCTTTGTGTGAGCGAATTGCTTCCGAATGCCGTACTATTACGCCCAAAGATGTTAGAAGGGTCCAGATGGAGCATGTCACCGGGAGTGTAACCAAATAAATGCTTGACGTGGCTGGTATCAATATGGCCGATTAATTAAAAAAATTAGGATATATTAGTTAGGAGGTGTGTAAACAGGGCAGAGTTTTCAACCTAAAATATCAAATAAAAAGCATAATACATACATTTACCATTAAAAAAATACCAGTCTGATGTGTTTTGAGGTTAAAGCAGTATGGCGACTGGCTAATTTGGCGGCTACCTCTCTCCCCTCTTGGCTTCACTCCCCTCGCCGTCATTCTGGACTTATGCTACCCCCGTGATTACGCCCATGTTAGTAAAAAGACATTCTGCGAAACATGCATGATCGCCTGCAGCTGTGTTTTGATATTTCAATCAATCATATCGAGCACATTCTATGATTTACTTCACACACATTTAGTGCAAGTTGTTCTTCCTATGATGTAGAACTTCTGGGCCATCTGTATACTTAATTCAGTACAAGTAGCACTGCGACGTGTGTGCCGTAACTACGGTTGTTCCAGGCATAATGTTGTAATTAATTTCACAGATAGAGCCCGTCCTATTTTTCATCGTAGTGTATGTTCACGCGCATTGGCAAAGCACAGTTTCAGCCACGGCGCATGTGAAGTGCGCAGGTAGGGTGGCCAATGTTCTTCGAATAGAAACAAATTCATGGTTCCTACTGAACGACTCTCTGTTGTTTCAAAACCCTAAATAATACAAGATCGTTTTATTTACTCGGCAACTACATGTAAGTTTTGAATTAGAAATACTTTTCAGCAATTTTACTGTGGTAAATTCATGGAGTATAACAACCATCACAAATATATTTTCCTCCATTGTGTAGGTCTTATCTATACATGTAATTAAACAGTGATGGTGTGTACACGACACAGACCTTCTGCAAATAAATTATGTTACGAAATTACAATATTGACGTTTATGAACATAATTAAGGCTCGTTTCCAGTCGCCATATTGAATTTTATTATTTTTCGCTTTTCGAAATTGTATTAAGAAGAAAGTTAAATATGCGATTATACCGCAAATTCTATTTACATTGCGCTATAGTATAGAGATTGCTATTTAGCTGTTAACATATAAGTACGCCGTAATTTGGGGCAATTTTTTTTATGTATATTAATAATTTGCCCGACTAATTTGCGACTTAACTGTACATTACTAGTTTAATTGCCATGCTTGTATAGCGCAAGGTAAACAGAATTTGCTGTTTGGGCGCCGATTTAACATATTTCTTCTCAGAATTAAAAAAAAGCGAACATTATTAAATTTCAATATGTCGACTGAAACAGAGTCCTTAAGGGCGCCGTCTACCTGCGCCTTAGACTCACAAATGGCGGAGACATAAGGGCGACCTTGAAGCGCTCATAAAATGCCGCATCGCCTCAACGACCCAAGCGCTGAACTATGCGTACAAGCTTCCCGCCGAACCGTTATTACAATGGGACATGACCATATAATTTTAATAGTAGAAAGTATGTAGCATATTTCAGTGTACGTAACTATGCGTTTCAAATACATCCGGTTACTACATTTTGAAGTAGGGAAGCATGGAAAGGCAGATTTTAGCTGTGTTGGAGGGCTTAGAAATTGTGTCTTTAACAGTGAGGTTCCGACCTGTCAGAAGTTTTTCTTTTCATGCGTTGGCAAAACGGGCACACGTGGAATATTTTAGTAGAAAAAAGCAGTTCACAAACACGCTGCAACGCATTTCAAGCGTGGGTAGGCGGCACCCTTAAGTAAGGAATTGGGGTATAGAATCAAGGACATTAGTATGTACCAGGATTTACAGACAGCTTATTGTGAAGGCCGATATACTCGTCCTGGCACCTGCCTGTCCAGCTCCTGTTCAGGGAGGCTGACTCAAGGTCACACGGAGCACGTTGTGAGAAGCTCCCGTATAACGACCGTCTCGCCGCTCGGCGGCATCTGCACCCGCCTGACCGCCCTTGCCTTGCCTAGGCCGCGTGGTAATGGCTGCACAAGGTCGTCTTATGTATAGCTGACCAGCTAAACAACGCCAGTTGCTATATACAGTGCATGCAAGGACGTCTTGTCTTCTGCGTTGCTGCAATACCTTCATTGTTTGCGGGTATTTGAGGTGTGTGGGTGTGAATTGACGCAGTCAGCATGACCTAGCGGCGCACATTAAAGGCGTTTCTCTTCTTGTTATCTCCTTTATTAATATTGGCTGCACTTGCAGCATAGGCGTACGTAGACTTTTTTTTTTTTTTTAAGAAAAAAAAAGGTGGGTGACTTGCTGAATTTGAACTAGTGCAGTGTAAGTGGTTCGGGATAAAGCGAGTACTTGTGAAACGCTAGGTACTTTTTTCTTGCAGATAATTTATAGTTTCCTGCACCTTTCTAATACAAACAAGCAGCCAAAGTGATAATCAAAGTTTATAGATTGTACTGCACTCAATGGTTAACTTCTGGGGTCACAGTGAATAGTATTATATTGTAGTCTTCGAAAGTGTTCACTTTATCGTGGGCTACCTATACCATATACTACATTTATACAGAGGAAAAATAGCTCACAAATAACTATGTTACGTCTTATTAATGTAGAGTATAGAGTCACGAGTATTTCGCGTATTGATTCAAGGACAGGTTGGACGCTAAGAACCGATATATAACAGTAACTTCTCTGATTAGACGACAGCTGTTTTGACACTCCTTAGGAGATTGTAAGCCAGTAGTAAATAGTAAAATAAGTCGTGGGGCTGACACATGCTACCCACTTGTACGTTTAGAAGCCAATGGATATTCGACTTTGACCAATGCGTTTACAGGACTGAAAAGTCTAGGCTGCCGACTGATTAATACGCGAAATACTCATGCCTCTATATAAAGTGTTTATTTATTCCTGTTATAATGAACAGAAACATATTTTTAGTACCATTTTTTTCTTTGCACGGGAAAATATTCTTAATAATAATAATAATAATAATAATAATAATAACATATGAAAAACTCGGAAAAAACTTCATTGGCATATGGTTTCTGGCTACAGTTAATTCATGGTTCAAAGAATGATTGTACAGATTTAATTAACATGTGTATTTACAGAATTTCTATCTTGGGTGTCTGTATTAGGCAAGGGCATCCATTCATTTCGTACCGGATGTGACATCTGCACACAATTTACTTTAAATATAATATATATATTTTTTAAATATTTTTCTATGCAGGGTATTTGAATTGGAGCTCTAGTTATACACAGTTAAAAAGTACATCTCAAATTAAAAGGTTTTTCTACCACATCTACTCAAAAGAATGTATTGGATGTGACCTGCTGAAGCATAGTCGCATAATGTAAAATGAAGTGTCTGTTGAGCATGTAATAATTCTTAGATGATTAGTATCGTGGAGTGGACGGAGGTTAAGGCCGGGTTTATAAACTACGCAACAACGCAAGACGCAAATAATTGGAAGATAACAAAATCGATATAACGCAAGTACGCAAGAGTTCACCAATTTTCAACTTCTTGCGTTTCACCGCCTTCTATATCGACAGTTTGTTTGGCGAAAACGTTTGACACTAGTTTCAATTGTCTTTAGAAGGCTGTGGTACCGCCATTTCGCTACAGATTTGTTTGTGTTTGTTTAGAATGCGTCTTCAAAAACACGGTGTTTGTATATGTTACCATTTAAAAATACCAAAACAATCAAATATTTAGACAACTGATGTGAGGGACAAAACCTAGTCGTAATGGAAAAAGATAAAGAAAGACTTTGTTGCCTCTCTGTAATGTTGAGTGGTAATGTTGGTTACATCGTGTGGCTTGCGATGTTTATAAACGACTGAAACATTTGTTGCGTTGCGTTACTAGCGTTGTTGCGTAGTTTATAAACCCGGCCTTATGCCGGATTCACATAGGCAGGACAGGTGCGACACGAAGGGCGCAATGCGATACTATAAATTCTCATTATTGCGAACACTAGTTTGATTGCTGCGTGACAAATGCAGAAAAAAAAATGTAAATAGTTAATTGCAACTACAATACTAACCTCTAGTACGACAGCCACAGAAGTTTACATAATTTCAGATTTTTACGTTTATCTATGATCTATTTTAAATACTCGCTGGCATTCCGAAATGTGGAAACAGACACTATAACACGTATACCTGTACTTGATAAGGTTATGATTTGCTTATCGTTACCTTAATAGTACAAGCTCGTAACTCCATATTATGAAGATTGGACATTAAAGACCTTTTAAACCATCATAATACGGTATTTACAAAGAAATATTGTTAAAAGTAGATATAAAAATTTCACATATAATAATGCTGTACAAAATTATGTATTTTTTCTCGGTGTGAGGGAAATAAAACAGTTGGCCTCTCCTTTTTTCTGAATGGATGCGAAATGGAGTTACGAGGTTTTACTATTAAGGTAACGTTATGTTAGCCAACAAAAATCTCTCTTTTAAATTAAATAAACACAATCTTCTATCAACTCACCAATTTTACTAACGTTTGGGTGAAAAATTAAATTACGACCTAAAAAAATCGTTATAGTTTTTATTCGGAATTTGCCTCGTGTCCGGCATTTTTGCCGCTCTGGCGTCACAGAAACCTCGGTGCTGACTGTCGGACATCTTTTGTTTTTAGTCTCGCAGCGGTTATATGGCCTCTGTAGTGCTTATGTGATTCTGGCATTAGATGCTTAGAGAATACATAAAAGTGTTAACTAATGTAATGGTAATTTTTTTATATGATTGAAGAGGTGGGGGGAAAGGGGGGGATAGCAGAGCTCCGGAAGAACGCAGTCTCATCTTCCCTCCCCATCCCCATAAGTGTTCCCGGAAGAAAGTTGAGTATAACTAGCATGCGCGAGATAGGTCTCCTTGAGTTCCCACTGGAAACATTGAATCTAGCCGTAGGGGAGATGCTCTTCCCCTTTAACCACTCCTAGGCAGGTTACAGCGGAAATGTTCGGCATCTTCTTCGCCATTACGTTTTCCCAACACCGCCTTCCCGTTTTCGTAACGGTGCTCTCGGCTCCGTCTTCCGTTGCGTGCCGGGAAGGGGTTAATTGAATGAAGCAGGGTTATTGTCTGTAAGGCGCCTCAGCACGCGAACCCGTCGCCGCTAATTTATGCAGTGACCGACCCGCGGCAGATCTGAGCGTTCTTAAGAGGGCGTGTCTGATGGTTCGTTGCCACCTGCTAGGCGAGCTGAACTATCCCACGACCAACCACTCTCTTGTGTGACGAGTGCTGCTGTGTTCTCTTGGCGTAGCTGAGAAATTGGAGAACGAAGAGGTTTTTTCCTGAAGAAGGCGTGGTGGATAAACAAGCGCCGAATTCTACAATAATTGAGGTTTACACATTTTGAAAGTCAATATAGAAACACTGCAAAACAACAATCCTTGATAATTTTATTTGCGAACTTTATTAGCAAACCTTGGCACAGAATTATGCATTTAAGCATGAGCTCTTACGCCGCAATTAAATGTACGAGACTTCGGCGTCAGAGATTGCGTTCTTCAGGTTCGACGTCATAGATTGTTCTTCAGGTATACGTTACCCAAGAAAATTTCTACTCAGAAAATTGACAAAATCTATTGTCTAAGATTGTTTTTTTTTTTTTTTTTTGTAATTTAGAAACATGCAATTCTAAACTGATATTTTTAGCGCTCAATTATGTACCACGCTATAAAACTTGAATCGGTCAGATATTAACTACTCCGGTGAAATTCCATTTGTTTCGGTCAAAAATTAGCAACTAAAGTTAAATAGACGGTTCTGATGGTTTTGCTACTGATTAAAAGGGATTTCCACTTACTCTCAGTGACTTTCACCTGCATGTTAACTGATTTTTCGTTGCATTCTACCGGTTCATCTGTCAGAAACAGATTAACTGAAATTTGAGTGATTACTGATTGTAACCACTGATTGGAATTTACAATGTACCAAGAAGGAACCGCGCGCCAGTCACAGAATATATGTACAGGTTTACATTGAGCAAGCCTTGCAAATTAGTTGAAGTGGTTGGTGAGGTGGAATGAACATTGTTTATTGAAGTGTTCATGTCGGGAAATATCGCCTTATAACTAATCGAAAACTACGGTATCAACGAACAACAGTAGTAGGCCTGTGCAACCTGGCAGGAAATGTGACGTCAGGTTTTAACATAGATGCATGCGTATCAGTGTTTTTCAAAGGGTAATTATATATTCTGCTGAAAATGGCCTCCACTGCATGCGATACTCACATCATGGAAGGTGCAGACGTGTTCCTTATGGTCTGGAATGCATCATCGTCATATGGAGGGATGCAGATCACACTTATCTTGTTCTCGCCAGGTTGCCTACTATCGCTTGTTATTGGGATCGTTATTTTCTGGAATAAGACGATATATTGGGACGAATGTCTTGGTAAAATATGTTCCATTTTATCTCGTCTAACACCCTTATCAGTTTGAACAAATTTTACAATGACACCATGTATAGAACGATAGTTACCTTACTTAATTTTCAACTTCTGTATTTTCAGCAAATTATTGTTGTAACGGACATAACCACGTGATTAATAAACCTGATTTATATTTCAGCGCTCAGTAAATTTAACGTATGTGACACATTTTTTGTTAATGTCCCGGAATTTAAAACGTATAATTTATGTTCTGAGAGTTATTTTAATCCTTAAAACAGTTTTAATTTATACTAAACAACGCCGGTAGACAGCAGCCGTCGATACCTGCTGGCGTCAATTGTTGCCTAATCACGTAGGCGAATGGAATTAGCGTGTCGTGTCAATTTCGAGTGCCTTCGTGGTATGCGACATTTCGCACTGGTAGTTGTTGCTTGTTGCGATCTTCGACATTGTTTTACTTACCGTGCTAACGATTAGTCAGGCGAAGAGATTGTGATCAGCTATGCTGAGGGGTTTAATCGGACATGGAGCAGTGCTTGAAAAACGGGGAGGGGCGAAAAGAAAGATTTCCAAGGAAACCCACCCACCAACGTCATCGTCCGGTACGACTCCCATGTACGAACCCTCCAGGAATTGAACCTGGATCTCCTTGGTAGGAGGCGAGCGTCTTAGCCGCTGCGCCAACAACGGCTTCTACTAGTGATTAAAGTTTCTGAAGAGCTGTTTTTTGTTGTTATTATTGTTTCTTGTTTGTTAGGAGCGTGTAGGTGGCTGCGGTTTTGAACTTTGAGATATTTTTCAACTACGCCTTGTATGCGGTTAATGTGCATGCTGAGCTGGCCTAAAGAAACCCGTGTGATTGTGAAGAGCTTTCGTGAATGCCACAATCCTAACCTGTCTTATCACGCCAAGCTCTCATGCTAGTGTGGTTGCATGTGTGGACGTATTTTGCGCGGTCGAGGCCTAGACGTGAGAGAGCTGTAAGGTCGACAACATTTTGAGCATCATGCCTTGTCCTAGCCTCTAGGCACAGGCCCCTGAACTGCTGTATTCTCGCCAGTAACTCGTCTCCTAGACATGCAGTGTTGGACCCTATCATTTTATGACGTAATATTAAATTTAAAATGTATTTTGCACACCTATACCTTCTTGAAGGTACTGCACCAAGATTTTTGTACCTAAAAATACGAATTTTCGCCATTTTCAGCTGTTAGAAAATATGCTTTAATGGGGAGTGGGGAACCTGAAATGGGTATACACACTTGTAACGTTCTTTAACTGCTATTCCTAATTGATTATTACTTTTCGAATATTCTTGTAACGGCACACCACTCGGCGGCCCGAGCAAGCGGCTACCTTAAGGCTGTGATATCTTGTTGCGATGTTATTTTTAAGTCCAAGCGAGAGCAGGTATCGTAAATTTGTTACCCAATTTTTGTTGAGAATATTTTCTACTGTGTAGTTTCTTTTCATGTACAAATATTGTATAGTTTCAGCTAATTAGTTAACTAACGTAAATTTCTTTATATAACTAAAATCATAGTGTTTTTCTCTTAAATATTAGTCAACGTATTATAAATAATTTTCAACAAGACTGTACGAATATTTTTTTTCGAAACCTGCTTTATTTTAGATTTTAAAAAATAATTATCGCCAAACCAGTGTAAATATAGGACCATAGCCTAACGGCCAGTGCACAGTTGTCAGTGTCTATTGACCCACCCAATATTTTGTCTATAACCTTCGAAGCAGCTCCAAATTGTCGTGGCAGTATTATGTGATCTGTGTCGCTTGGTCACGGCCATAGTAAAACGAACTACAATATGTCTAAAAATAGGCATTAATTGATCGTTATTGAATTTACTGGGCTGTCCTAGTTAGGAAACTGGGATCTTTTCTAGTTTTGAATATTTTACAATTTTGGAGCTTTTTTTTTTGCATTGTTAAGTGAAATAAAAGTACACCTTTATTTGTAAAGAACCTTTGTATGTATTTAAATGCAGAATTATTGTGTTGTATGTAAGATCGCAACTAGTTGTCTTTATCATCTTGATATCCTATCTAAAGTAAGCTGTAAAGTATTAGTGTGTTCCAAGACCTAGAATCATTGGTGCAAAGAGCAGTGAAGACGAACGTTGGCTACAGTATGCCTTGCCGTGTGCCTTGCCGTGTGGTTGTGCAACAGGTGTGCAGTCATTTATCTTACGCCACTCGTCTAGCGCTTATGGCCATAATCCTCCCAGTAGTTTATTACTTTGCTGTATAAAATAAATGCTTTTGATTGGCTTTCACTTTAAACATTGTTGACTCCAATTTGACATTTAAAAAGAAGGGCGTAAAAATTCGTTCAGTAATTTTTTTAAATTATTTTTATATACAAGTCGACAGACATGAAATGGGGTTTTTAGACCTTACAAAATATTTTAATAAATTGTTTCGGTTAATTTTACGTGAAATGAAAATGCGTAAGGTCCAGAGGCCTCTTACCCTATTAACGTTGGTTTTTCTAGTATTATTTTTAAATTGTGAAAAGGATAATGATAATTCCTGATAGACTTAAAGAATGCTATAGTTGTGATTTTTTTTCCCTTTGAGTATGTAGTCTACATAGAACCCACAATTTACATCTCCATGAGACGGTATTAAGATAAATGCTAATTTTTAGAATTAAAAATAAAAGCAGCATGAAGGGCAGCACGTGGCCTGGCGGACGTGTGCAGGTGGTGTAGTACACGTGGTGTAGTAGAGACGTCGAGTCGTGCTAGGAATAGCCTCACGTTGGCTCAGTGTTGCCAGTGTTGCAGGAGTAAAAATCACATGCTCCATAAGCAAAAGTCCCATTTCAGCACAACAAAATCCCACAACTGGGGAAAAAATATAATATTGTCTCGAGACAGCATCATTTTTTAAATTGACCGTTAATTTTGTACAATGGGTTATTATTTGTAAGTTTTCTGTTCCTTGCTACTAGCCTTTGGAACGGACCCATACGGTAAGGTACAACACAACCGAAGAGTTTATATATATATATATATATATATATATATATATATTTATATATATATATATATGTAAACTCAAGTATACACAAACAAGCACACCTAAACATACCGTAAATACGCTATAGTGCTGAAAACACTTAGCAGATACTATGAACCTTCATAATTGCTCATGAAATAAGGTTGTGAATATATGTCCCATAACATTATTTACAACAAAAATCCCTTTGCCCCATATTTAATTATTATATTTAAAGTCTCACGGCCTGGTAACACTGCGCTGGCTTTCATCGTGTGCAGGCGAGATCCAGCGAGCGAGGCGTGAGCTCGACCAAACAGCTCGACCCAGTTCCGTATCTGGCCATAGCGCCGGCATCTTAGCTCTGTGGCCTTGCTCCAGACCTGGCCTTTTTCTCGTGGCTGTCTCCGGGGAGTATAGCTCGTCCAGCACAACTTGCCTGGCAGCTCCACTATGTCTATTTATATATGTATACACACACACACTTAATTTTTCCTGACTCAAAAATATCACGATTTATTTGGCGATGAAAGGGTTTTACGGCCCTTTCTTTACCATTGATGAGTGTGAAATGAATTGGAAGACCAACACATGCATTTCCGATCCGGGGTTCTAACCCAGGACCTATCGCATCGTACACCGGTGCCTAACAGACGACGCTACGTAGGAGGCCGGCTAATATTTATTTGAAAATATATTCTAGTAGAGACTTAGCTAATTACTTTACATTTCATTACTCTCATTGTATTCGAAGTATTAAACACTGCCCATGGAATAATTAATCTAATTGTAAAAAGTAATGTTTCAGTAACCTGACATGGCCGGTAATACGCCATACCTGCAATTTATTATCAGAAAATGAACTTTTTGAACAAAAGCGCTGAACGTTTTATCTTTAACTGCTGTGTGTGGATGTATTAACATTTTTGGCACGACAGTGTATAGGAAAATCTTAACATACGTGTTAATACTGTTGCATCCTCAATACCGTCATTATTTTGTGACTAGGAACAGCTGCAGAGAAAAAAAGTTGATTGTATTATGCGAGCTACTTCAGTAGTCGCAAAAGTGACAAGCCACCGCGCCGTTTGGGCTAAAAATAGCGAACTAAAATTTAAACTATCTTAGTAGTATGAAATGCCACAACGAGCCAAGCGCTGAATTAGCGTGAAAGATACCCGCCGATACATTTGACTGTAGGATTTGAAGCGATGACCATGTGTAAAATTGCATTATTAAATTCAAGAATGTTTTAAAATTTTATAATATATTTTCTTGAGGGCGGAGGGAGGGCTACTTTTATATAATATCCTGCCCCTCCCATGTTTATACTCCCTTCCCAACGAACCCTCGGTTTTTTAAGACAGGGCACGGTGTTGGGCAACAGTAGCATGCATATCAAATATTCATTACGCGAGTTGAAACAGGAAGAGGCAGGTGTTTGTTTTTAGTGGTTTAGTTTCCCCCGTGTGACATCGTCTCTGCGAGGCGGATTGCGGATGTTTTGTCTTAGCAAGCGAACTTGTTTGTTGCCCTCCGGCGTCTTGCTCTCCGCTGAGAATAGTGCTGTCCGTCGCCGAGGTCACAGTTGTCGAGTTCTGTGTGTATTGTGCTGCTCTAGGAGGTACAAGTGCCACTGAACATCTACTGTGTTTGCTGTGACCGCAACTTCCTTCGCCTGCTTTTCCATTTAATACCTATTTGAGCCGTGGTAGTAAGTAGGCCTTCTCCTGATTACCTGCGTACAAATTCGTATTTCTGTTTTCAATATCTTTTCAATTCAAGCTATATTTTCCCAAAAAATAAAATAATACACTTTTTTAAAATTTACTAACAATTAAATTTCATCCTAATATTATTCATACTGATTAAATTCCATCCTAGTAATATTCATACTGATAATATTAAACGTAGTAAGTTATGGTTAGATATTTTAAACAAAATATTTTAATGTACTAAACAGTGTAAAATATTAAGGATCATCAATGTCCGTTTTGAGAAAATTTTGAGAAAGAAATTTTTTTCTCTAATCTTTAAGGTACCCGGTTTTTCCCCTGCCCCATTTTGCCACCCTTCTCGGCATGTATAGAATTTTTTTTTTTTTTTTTTTTTTTAACAATCTGAATCGTATATGAAAGCATACGTTAAAGACATGTATAAATGTGTGCGTGTGTGAAATGAAGTTCGGCTACCAGTGGTTATCTGCATGCCAGTTATTTAGTTAAACGTAACCCATAATAGAGTTAAACTTGGCGCAACGGTAACACGTTGGATTCCCAACAGTATTTAATCGAGACGTGCGCGGAAATTGTTTGTCAGAACAAAATGTCTGTAAGAGTTGATCGTGCATTATTTTCGTTTGTTTTTTTCGTAGCGAAGTAAATAATTTATGACTATAATATAAATTACTTTTCAATATAAATTAATATTTGAGTATTACGTTTGCACATGCTGCTGTCATAACCACCACTTAGCGTACGTACGTGCAAAGTAGAAAGTTTGTTAACTCTTATTACGTACATATGCACGCTACGCGAGGATGTGAATGCTATCATGCACACTAGATGTTTTTTTGTACGTACGTACGTTACATGGTGGGTGTGAATCCAGCTTTACAGTCGCTACGGAATTCGTTCGGTCAGGCATGGTGTGCTATTCCATCACCTTCTTAGGCAAACGTATAGTTGAAGTGACGTAATGAGAACCTACCTGTTCCACTGCTGTTATGCTAGGATCTTGATTAGCTCGGGTGTTTAAAAGAGAGTGGAGGTTACTATCTTGCTACTCCGCGCTATAATTTCATTGTCTATGTGAAATACACGTTGTGTTTCTGTGTAAGGTTTCTTCAACTCCTTGACCCCTTTTAAAACTGCATGCCACGTATCTGTTAGTTAAGAGCCCGCGTCACTTATTATTTTGAATTTTCATTAATTCCTTCCTGATTAAACATTTGGCAAGATTTAATTGAAAATATTTAAATAGGGACGTAGCTAATTATTTTACCATTCATTACGTACATTGTATTCGAAAAATTAACCGTAACTATGAAATAATTAACTAATTTTAATTTTAGGTAAAAACTCTCACCAAATAATAAACACTAAATAACTCCCAGTACCGATTCCATCCAATAAAACGCACCTAATAGTAAAATGTAATGTTTCTATAAAGAAACACTGCCGGTTATTCGTCACGTCCTTAATTTATTAAACAAAAACTAATATTATTAACAAAAGATGTGACGCACCCTCTTAAGGAAAGATATCAGTTTAAATTACGAAGGCTTATTTAACATGCTCGAAGAGATTTTGGTTACCTCTTAACACCTAGGTTTTTAGGGGTGACATGATATAAGTGCGGAGTAGAGCCGGAATGAAGGGGCGGGGGAATCGGGAGAATCCCGAGAAACCCCGCCGACCAGCGACTCTCACATGCGAAAATCTGAGGACCGGCCTCGCTGGGAATCGAACCCGGAACGCCTTGGTGGGAGGCGATTGCTGTAGCTACTGCGCCGACCGAGGATCCTTATTAATTAGGCAACGCTATAAAACAAAATTAAATATTTTGTGGCTAATAGTTTTAATGCAAAGAACGTATTTTGTATTCGTTTCAGTTTTTTTTTTTGCGAAGTGTCTCCTTCATATTACAAACCACATGCCGGTGATGCCTTATTTAGTTTTATACATTACAGATTAGGGTAAAGGTTACAGAAATATATTTTACAGTCGTACAGATCAATAAGGCGCAATGGTAACACGTTTGACTCGCGTTGGTAGGACCTGGGTTCGATCCCCGGCTCCGGCCATCCTAATTTACATTTTCTATGGTTTCCCGTAGGCCTAGTCGCTGGGAGGATGGTGCCTTCACAAAGACCACGGCCGATTCCTGGCCCATTTCCTGTCATTGTACCAATTTGTGCATCACCGTCTCTAATGACCTCGCTGTCGATGAAATGCCAAGCCCACTTATCTGTTGCAATGACGATTGAATGGAAACGGAAGCATTTTATAACGCAGTTGTATCTTTAACTCACGAGTCCAGAACTATTTCTAGCCGCTTGCTTTTCTTATACTCCTTCACAAGTGTTTCAGAAACATGGCTAAATTTTGCCAGGGGATTGCTGACGTGAGAAGAAGAGATTTGATATGCGACACCCCTGGTCCATCACAAATGTTAAGTAAGGACTGTAGAAGCCCTTAAAAAGCCAAAACCATATTTTTTGGGGAATTTGCGTTAAGGGAACAAAATGTGGTATTTAAAGTAAGTAAACCTAAATTCGTGATAAAATAAAGGGATATTTGATGCCATACTAATTAGTTGTAATTAGACAAAAAGGCACTACTTTTGCAAGTCTTTAGTACCCACTGTTCTCGTGTACAACGAACCGAAAGGTCGCAGTTGTAGCTACAGTGGCCTTGTGGGTAGGCAACTCTGTCAGCGTTCGGATGTGAACACATGTATGCTTTACGGCCCTTGGTATTTGAAGTGGACCATTTGCATAATATCTCAAATATCTTCACGTGAGAAATACTCTGGTGCGGTTTGGTCACACGTTTCTGAAACACGTATTCGCGGACGTTTTTTTTTTGTACGGCACAAACATTTTAAATGTTAAACACAAGTCGGAATAAGCGTGAGTAGGCTACAGCAGACTATAAAGTACGACTGATACAGTAACTTTGCAACAAGTTTGAAGAAAATTATTTAAAAATACAAACTGATAAGTCGAGATCAAAAGATATTTTACGAAGTAACTTTTTTCTTTATGAGTGGCAATTTTTTTTTTTTTGCTCCTAATGGGTATATAGCTTCCGTGTCACATTTTAATCATGATGGAAAAGGGGAAACACCAGAATATTCTTTTGGCATCTGAATAAGCGGATCCCATCATTTTTATCGTTTGAGATCGGAGAGGATTATCATCTTCTGTTATTTTGAGCCCTGTCAACTATATCTTCCAAGTAGTGGCGTTCCTTTTATTTGTGACGTTTCTGATGCATGATAAGATTTGCCCACTCCACAGGTTTTCGTAATTCTCATTGTTAGAATATTTCCCCCCCCCCCCCCCAATTAATCTAGTTGATTGGCAGACACTTGTTACATGTGTGACTGCACTTGTCGCGAGAAGTCTTTCATAACAGCTCTCCAGAAATATTGTAAATTCCGTCAAAGAGCAGCTCTGAGTTGTGGTCGTATGTATAGTTTGTTAAAGCAAAAGTACTGATTTGTTTTTACGACAGGACATGGCTTCTCTTCCTGATTAAAAATATACCTAAAACCTTATTTTGTGTGTGTAAATAAATCGGGGTTAGGGGCCTCTCTATATAGGCTGCGTTTTTGTGTGTGTGAGACAGGAGAGGTTAGGTTGCCGCTACCCCACGTGTGTAATGTATTATCGCCTCTCCGCGCAACCCTCTCGAATGTCATGCCGTGCTGTACTATCATTTTTTCAACGGGACTTCAAGCGATGACCACATTATTTTATTTATGGGCAGCGTAGTTCATAGTATAACGCTTGTTTCTATAGTTGTGTTTTTCGAATCAGGTTGTTATTTTTCCAGTTGCGGCTCTCTGGAAAAGCCATTATTTGGCCGCTTTGAGGGGCCTGAAAATGATGTTTCTAATAAACGTGCTGAATTTTTAAAACTGAGCGGCATAGTTTGAAGTGTGTGTTCTTTTCGTAGATATACAGATATAATGTGCGTTAAAAATTTACGTTAAAAACTCGCTGCAACGCATTTGATGGGCAGGTAGGGAGGCCCCTTTAGTTGAGTAATGGCGAACCAAACTTTTTTAAATAATAAACACAACCGATAGTTTAGTTGCGTACAACTTTTGACGTATGACAGAAATATATATTATCCCACTCCTGGCGTTAGATGTCTCGGATTATGCTAAAATTTGTCATCTATGATGCTAAATCAAGTAGACGTACTAAGTGTTTGTAAATTATTGTTGTATTTTCTGGGGATTTGTTTTTCCTGAGCAAAATATCAATATTGTTCTAGGTAACTGCCATTGTCTTGCTTGTTTACTTATGTTTAAGAGTGATTAAGTTAAATTGTTTTCGTACAACTGTTTTGAAATGTGGCTAGATGACGAACGTATTAAGCTAACTAGTTACTCGATAATTACTGTTTGCAGTATAGGTCTACCAGCTGTTTTTTTTATAATACTAGTTAAAGTTTTGCCGTGCGCCCCATCGTAGATAATCTTCCCTTTCGTTCCCCAAAATTCGGCAAATAGAAATCATTGTAAATACTGTGTGTGATTTTATTAAAGTTATGTTTTTTGTGGGCACTTATTTTGGCACTTTCTGACTTAAAACATATTTCAAAAACCTAATCGCTTCTTTGAGTCCAGGCTTCGACATGAGAAAAAAATCCCACATAGGCGATCTCGCTTGGCGAGACTGGTCATGCAACTACGATACAAATTTTATCAAGCGTTTCTGATGATACAACTTTTGCACGAAATACAAGTTATAAATTATTTCCTTCCGAGGATACATTTTTTTTTCTCAGTTCTACGTAATTTTTGACAGTAAATTTGTTAAACTGTTCTGAAGTTTTTTTAGCATTGAAATTTTCTGTAATGTATATAGTTGCATATTAACATAACGTCATAGTTGGGTTGTAGTTTTTGCAATTCTACCGAAAACTGTGATCTTCGAATGGTTTTTACAATGGAGGTGTATGACAAACTTACGCCGTTGCTGCGACTCAGTATTCACTAGCAGTGCCGTATATTCAACCAAACACTTAAGTTTGTAATGCATGCAAAACAAGTAACTAACGCCTAGTTTGTGTTGACGTAATGCTTATTTTAGTTGATTAAATTTTAACGTCTCTTGTGTGGCGTTGCCAAAGTCGAATTAATATTGTAATTTATTGGTTAATGTAATTTTTCTTATTGCATCTAGGCCTTAGTAAGAGAAACGCGTAATTCCTTCATTGGCGCGTTAAATTAAAATTTTGTGTATGCTCAAGGCAAGTTACTTATTACTATTGCATGAACCATTAGTCATGGACCAAGGAATTATAAAATTTCTACTCCTGGAAAATCCTTGTTCGTGTTTGGAATCAAACTTGAGGCTTTCAATCCACTTGTCATACCTTTTGGACAAAATTATTAGATTGCAATATATTACTGGATTGTGCATACTAAATTTGCTTCTGTATTTGATCATGTTGTTCATCACTCTCACTCGAGAATACACACGTAATCTTAACTATGTGACATAAAAAGTTCGGGGAAGATGGAAAGGATGTTTCGGTAGTCGCCCACTATTAAGATGCGGTTGTGCATTTATATTAGACGATGACCATTGCTAAGCCGGGTTACAACCTCACCTCCTATAGTCCTGAATAAATATTTAAATAAAGTCGAAAGCAAACGTAAAATGCTGCTTAGGTAGCACCATTTTAACATTAAAATCAAATTTTCACTAGAGTGAATCCCCAGACCGTGTACTTCGGGGTTATCTTATACTCTATCCATTCTAAGGTTGCAGTTAATTCGTCCAAGTGAATGTCAATAACATTTTTGCACAACGTAAATTTCATTTGAAATATTGAAAAAATACAAGATAACCATGCTACGGCACAATCACAACGTGAGGAATCAATATATAATTCAATTGCTTTGATTTATTTCGTTAGCAATATTTATTTCTGCTGCAACCTTACGAGTGGACTGAATAAGATATGGCGAACCCCACCATCACCCCCATCCTTTTTTTAAAGCTGAAACCTAGTTACGCCACTGACGAAGACAAACGACTTCAACAACATGAGAAAATATGTGTACTTCACCCTGTGGTCTCAAGAGTTGTTTATGGTCCGAGAAATGATCAACATGTTTATGTCCAGACATGTAGAGTAGAAACCCGCAACATGATGGACCCAACTGATAGTTGTCATGGGACCACACAGGACGTCTCTTCCTTGACATCTTATGTAATCTGGGTCCAACATATAATTAGCTGTTCATATAATTTTCTGACATGAACTCAGTTTTTCCCTCCGTGATTCGGTTTGTGTTCGTGCAATAATTGGTTTCGCCCATGTCTTCAGGCAAAGAAATTAATTAGGAAAATGTTAAAAACTCAGATATTTTAGTACGTTAAAACACTTATTTAACTACTTTTTTAAATAGTTATATCGAAGAGTTACTAATGATAGTCTCGTTCTCCAAATACATTAATACAGCAGTCACATACATTTAGAATATTTATATTGTTGTAACAGTTACATTATCTGTTAACTGTATTTTTGTTAAAAGTATTCTGTTGCTACCCGAAGCTATCTTATAAACAATTTTAAAATTGTAGGGATGATTTAATAGTTTGCTCGTTTTATATCAGTAGAAGGTTTTTTTTATAAAAGAATCTACGAAATTTGACTGCAAAACTGTGAAAACCACTAGATTGAAACCCCTGGAATAGGTGATTTGATATGAAGTCGCCGTGATGGTTGTCGTCTTTATCGATCCAGCGGTGGAATCTACTTTACAAAGCAGCAGTTCATAGTGTACTCTGGTGATAGCAATATTTGTTTAAAGAAAGACACACACCGTGCATGAATGTTTTCGCTTAAATGTATGAGAATTTACGGCTTGCGGTTTATCACTTAAGCAATTTAAAGTAAATAATTGCTTGGAACCGTTTACGTAGGGAGTTATCCCGAACGTAATTTTTGTTTACCGAAGCGGGAGTATTCATTCTTTGTGGTTGTTATCTTAGTATGATACTTAAGCAAACCATACATAGCTGCTGGCATGTTTGTTGCTGCTTGAGCCAACCAGGCGTGGTCTCTTAATCGCATTCCAGACATAGTTATATATTCACAGAAGTGACGCTAGATTTGTTGACCGCTAGTAGTTTCTGATTTGTCAAAATACTTTCGTAAAATTGAGTTTTATTGATTAAACTAATTTAGTCGGCAAACCTTAATTCTTTATAAGTTTCGCTGTGGGTAATCTTTGAGGGCGTGGTACATAATTCAACGCTAAAAGCATTTATCCATAACTAGGTGTCTTGAAGCCAATTAGCGAAAATTAAACAATAGCAATCCTAGACAATAGTTTTAACCACGGTCTATGAAGGTAGAGGTCTTGACACTGAGGAATAAAATGTGACTCCCTTCTTGTCGCCGAGTGCTAGTAGTAATTTGGTGGAAGATTTGTCTTGTTTTTGTATTTTACTTTGCTTAAAATGTGACGTTATTACCGGAATTGCGAGTATTATATCAAAGAAAAAAATGGGAACGTAATTTTATATTGGAACACATTTTTTTACAACAATAAAATTTAATTTTTCGATCTTTTACATGTAGGTGCACATTGCAACGATTCCAAAATTTTGTAGGGCACGAAATATAGTTTTTGTTCGAATGTGTACACTAAAACAATAATACACAATATATTTCTTCAGACTACTTTTATAAACAGTTCCACACATGCCAATGCATTTATGGACATGGAACATGTATATACTATATCAACTTATTAACATTATTTTATGTAAATAATTGCGAAAATGTTAAAACGCGAGATGTAAACAAGACAAATCTTCCACCAAATTACTACTAGCGCTCGGCGACATGAAGGGGTCACTTTCTCTTGCTGGAGAGCATACGCAGTGTCAAGACCTCTTCCTCTTAGACCGTGGTTTTAGCCAACGTTTTAAACAAAATTGTTTCCATTATTACGAACTTCTGAGGCACAATCTCTGACGCCGGAAAGTCGTGCATTTAACTGCGGCGCAAGAGATCACGCGTAACGAATTAGTAATTCTGAATAAATATTTACTCATAAATTTGGCACATACCATTATCTAGGATTGTCATAGAGTATTTTATCCATATTGGCTTCGAAAAAAGCGTAAAAATCAATGGTTTCCAGCAGTTATTTATCTACCACAAGTTCCAATAGAATGAAAGTGTGGAAAGTATCTACGAACTTGTAAGAGTTATAAATGCCAATCTGATACGGCTTCTCATTTGAATATGTAATCAAATTGTCACTTGGACTTTGATTGAGATACTATCTCTTATTTGTAATGATAGTAGTCTTAGTGGCGTACTTTTAAATCTTCATTAATATTATTATGGCTAGTGATATACTTCAAGAATGTATAAACTGCAAGTTGTTCGATGCGATATGATGCATTGTTTTGTTGGCAGTGTCATTAACAACCTCCGCCCTCTAATATATTCTTCCACGTGTGTACTATTCGGGTGGACGTTTAACTCGACATTGTATGTGCCGAAAGACTTAAATTTATCTGTGATTGTAGGGCGATAATGCATATGTAAACACTCGTATGTTATTGCAAAATATCAATAAGAAAACCAGGTAAGAACATTTTAGGACACAATATGTCATGTTCTGAAGTTCAATAAACCGTCAATTCGACATGAGCATCCTTTGCGAATCGTCTTTGAATTGTTATCGTGTTAACTACCATCATGGAAAATGTGTCGAAATAGGCCTTCACTGTCAGATATTTAGTCGACAAAATTCAACGGGGTGTATTTCATCGACTCAGTAATTGAATTGCGGAGACTAGCGTTTATAAGAAATTGTTAATACATGCATTGTTATTGAGTGGAAATTGATAGGTGAAATATTTATCGCCGTTAAAAGTCCATCCTATTTTTCGTACACTGGCGTATGCCTAGTACTGAATTGTATTTTTTTTTACATTGCGTTTCTGTTTTCGAAGTGAAAACAGTTTAATGATATACATGTTCAAAAATGGGCGATTATATTGACCAATATATAGGCACGTAGCTAAAAAAAAAAAACAAGGGGGTATATATAGGGTTTGTAACCATCCTTGTCCCTCGTGACTAGTTTTGAAGAAAATTACTAACGATAACTGCTAGCTATAATAGCACTATTTTTGCACCTTCATATCCAAATTTTCCCGTGGGGGAACCCCCGTATCACCCCCACCCCCTTGCTTTAAAGGAGAGGTCGGTATTCATTATATTATTCTCAGGTGAACCGCCAGACACATCCTGGCTGGGGCACTGCCAAGGTAGTATTGTCATAAAATGTTGATGACTGTAATAGTTGGTGCAATTTAATTATTGTAAACTGAATGCTGATTGTGGCTGAGACAGCTGTCATGTGTCCAGCCTGACTTGTGGCGTGTCATGTCCGCCGGCACATGTCGAGCCACGTGACTGCGTCGACGTCGACGTCGCGGTCAAGGCCGTCCATAAAACAACAACCGGCCGGATCGAACGCACGCCTTGTGTAATTATCCAACCACGTCCATGAAGTGTCCGCGCACGTCGTGCTAACTAATGTGGTATCTCTAGCAAGATGTTTTCTGTCAAGTATACACTGAATAAAATACTTAATTGGTCACCACAAAATATTTTGTCATATTGGACCTTACCAAATTTTTTTGTGGTTACCACTAAAATTTTTTGCTGTCACCAGTAAACTTTTGCAGTGTCTACCAGAAAATTTTGTAACCACTATAAAAATATTTCGTGAGGTCCAAATTGACAAAACATTTTGCAGTAACCTCAAAACGGTTTTTTTTGTGTGTATGTTTGCGTGTGTATGCAGATGTCCATATATGCATCGTTTCTTTCAAGGAAATGTAA
Organism: Medauroidea extradentata; assembly: GCA_003012365.1. Lineage (NCBI taxonomy): Eukaryota > Metazoa > Arthropoda > Insecta > Phasmatodea > Phasmatidae > Medauroidea > Medauroidea extradentata. Next base: position 38,068 of record PNEQ01096560.1, on the reverse strand, counting down.
AAAAAAAAAAAAAACTATTATATGGCGCACGGACAGCGTTGCAGCGTGTCACGAGTGTTCTTTTTTACGCGAAACCTCTTAACTTATATTATGTTTATCTACGAAAAGAACTCGCACTTGAAACTATGCTTCCATGTTTTCAAAAATTCAGCACGCTTGTTAGAAACATGATTTTCAGGCCTCTCAAAATGGCTAAAAACAGGTTTTTTTAGACTGCTGTAACTCTGATAATATTACTTGAATTCGTAAAATGCAAAACGAGAGGCATGGGTTGGTCTTTACTTCATACTATTCAAAAATAAAATGTTGTGGTCACCGCTTAAAGTCCTGTAGCAAAAAAAACTACAACGAATGCCTTGCACGCCATTTTGGCGCGCTGCGAATAAAGGCGATGTGCTTCTCGTCAAGCGTGGGACACTGGCTCTTATCGCTATACGCTGTTCCCACGCGTCAAAGGTGGAAATTAGCCTATTATGAGTGCGTGTTAGATAAATAAACCTTTATAAAATCTCGAATAAAAAACAAACGAAGAAAACGTTTGCTGTCCCGGCCCGCCAATTATGATTTTTTTGTTCTTAAAAGTTTTCGCAAACGACGCCAGTTTAAGGGTGCTGCCTACCACGTGCTTAATATGCGTTCCAGTGTGTTGGTAAACAGGTTTTTTTTAAAGAAAACTATTCCACATTGGCCAATCGTGCCAACGTACGAAAAGAAAACACACTTTGGGCGAGGACCGAAGGCCATTGTTCAAACACCATGCTGATTACAAACACCGTTTCTAAGCCCACCAACACAGCTAAGAAGGGCCTTTCCAAACTGCCGCTCTTCAAAATTTACAACCCGGATGCACAAGAAAGTTAGATTGAGCCGTGCACTGAACTTTTGTACATTTGTCAACGTTATGAGTAAATATTCATCTAGAATTACGTATTCGTTACGCGTGATCTCTTGCGCCGCAGTTAAATGCACGAGGTTCCGGCGTCAGAGATTGTGCCTCAGAAGTTCGTAACAATGTAAACAATTTTGTTTTAAACGTTGGCTAACATATTTTCTGGAATTGCTATTGTTTAATTTTCGCAAATTTGCTTCAAGAAACCTACAGTTTAGATTAATGCTTTTAGCGTTGAATTATGTACCACGCCCTCTTATCAGCAGGTAGAAGCGCTACAGAAGAATAAACCGTTGATGGGGTGGGGGAGGCGAAGAACAGTCATCCGCGTCTGTTACGGAAGTGCAAACTAAGTCGGTGTCATGACAGAATTACCACCGGTTTGATTGGGAAATTTTGTGGTGGGAAGTTTGAACAGATAACATCTCGTTATGTCGTGAGGTTGGTAACATACTGCCTGACAGTTTATTGTCTTTGAATACAGAGTAGAAGTGGGTTGACAGTGACATCTGATATGTTGTAGATAAACTTGTGTTGTTTAATGATATTCAAATATTATCCTAATTAACTAAGAGTTCGGTTAAAAAAAATAGTTGATAGCGATTATATGTCGAATGCACTTAACTGGCTTATCATTTGCGGTTTTTTTTACAGCTTTTGTGTTATGGTGGCAGGAGTTAATTAGCTGCCGTTCAACCTAAATACACCTCTTGTTTGGTACCGTGTCAGACACATTATTTCGTAGAAACGCTAAGGTTCGAGTACAGAGTTCTGGAATTTAATTGTCTCGAGATGGTCCTTCGAGCGACGTCTAATTAAAAGCCAGGAAGTGTTTCGTATTTTTTAGCGCAGTGACCTCGGGAACTCTTTTCCCTTCCGAGGACGCAATATTTATTTCTTCACTTCGGTACGTCTCACACTTATTTATGGCCGTGGCGGTTTCCCGCCGAAATGTGTGCTGAGGAAGTGCGTGAGTAACGCGATAATTTTCCCATAAGTAAACACCAAGCCGTGTTATCTATGGACTTCGTGCCGGTTACATAGCACGAACTGTCAAAAATAGTGTCATAACGCCATTAAAAACCATTTAGTACAACAAAACATTTGCCGAGAATGTGAAGAGTAACTCCCATTAGTTTGTAGAATGTTTGCATTGCAATTCAAATTAATATGTCGCCACGTAGTTCTAACGGAAGGCATGCAACGCACAGCACGTCACTCTTAAAATGGGACACAACTAAGTACAAAAAAAAATATATATATATATATATATATATATATATATATATATATATATATATATATATATATATATATATATATCTGTGGTAATTATTAAAACAAAAATAGAAGAATAAAGTGTAACATTCAAACCGGAGCTGTTATCGCTTCGAAATTTAAGTTGTCAACAATTTTTTAAAAAAATTGAGTTAGTAGTGTTTCTTAAATAACGTACACGTTGGATTTTTTCAGTTATGTTAACTTGAACGTTCGGTATTTGCGAGTTAATTATTTACTTTATTTTTAGACGTCGTCGTAATATAAAATTGAAATATGCTTTCGTTACTCTTTACCATTATTTTGTTGTAGACATAATAATTTCACTGACAGCAGGATCAGCGTTTATGGTACTTACACCTTTGTTTAAGGCATTGTTACGGAGTTTTGCAGTCATTTCGAAAAAAAATTTTTATTGCTACCTAATACTCGTATCAAAATTTCGCTGCACAGTTTTGGCACTTATATGTTATAATTTGTAGCTGAATTTTTTTGTATAATGATACTGAACGGTTTTTTAGATTTCATTACCCAAAGTACCACGTTTTTCGTCGTGAAAATAAGCAAAAATGACGGAAATTATTTTTTGCTGGCGAATGGTACATTATTTTTAAAAAAAAAAAAAACGCGTCCACAGTATTGTGCATCGTGTGATTGCACATTGACTGAAATTTTTTTCAAAACTTTTGGTTAAAAAATATTTGAGTTATTGGCACCAGTCTGGAAAAAAAACTCGGGAAGAAGCCCGTAATTGCGGTCGATCAGTGTGATCGATGTCTGGGATCGGCGATGTCGAGATATTACTATATAAGTACTGGAATACAGTAAAATTTTACTTGGCTCTGTTTTGGCAGTAAAAGCACTTTTTTTTGCATGTATACCAAGCCTTGTATTATGGTCGCAGCAACAGTTACAAGAACTTGACTTGTAAACGGTGCATTAGAAACACTTGTAACTAGAAGACCTTGTCCCCCCCCCCCCCCAAAAAAAAATATCTAAAACTTGAAACGTTAACAAAACCTTTAGGCAAAGAACTTCTATGCAATTAGAGAGTGGCTATTCCCATTATTTTCACGGAGAGGAAATGTTTGAAGGGTGATTTATGTACGAGTTAAATATCTGAACAACATTTAACATTTCCTGCAGATTAGTCATTTATATTAATCCTTTTTTCGGTATTCGGCCAAAATGCTATTTTTGAACTCGATTTTCAAGAACTCGTACCTCAAACGTCGTTGTAAAGTGTCTCCTATAATTATACTTACTTTTACATTAGTAATCGCCTCCCTAATACACGGCGGTTAATTTCCTTACAACGTGTATAAAATACTTGTTCACACTCGCTACATGTGGGAAATATGTCTCACGCTGGACTGACATCGGAGCGTCGCGTGAAAGGTTAGGTGGGCGTGGCACCTATATAAGGCTCCGTGTGTAGTTGTGTGGTTATGAAGGGAGGAGGGGAGGAGGTAAGCGCTTTATGGCAGCAGACAGCAGGAACGTTGTTATGTGCTCGAGTCTATTTATACAGGGAAGGGCGCATGACGCCACAACCTGCCTGCATCGCAGACACACAAACCTGCTGGCCTTGACAAATATGAACGTTATCCTCTCTCCCTCCCCCCCCCCCTCCCTGCCATTCTCTTGTACTTCTGTCAGGTATTTTTATTGTACTGCTGCGTTATGTTGTTGTTTTCCAGTTCGCGCCCGCAGGCCTCAGTTGAGTTCGTTTCTTTGACGAAGTTAACTTTTATTATTTTTTTGTTTCTTGCTCGCAGTCATATAGTGGTCTATCTACAGCGTGTTTATAAAACATGACGTGGGTGGGGGATCCTACGTGTTATTTCTAATGGTAAATTAAAGATTAATAATGTAAAGAACGTACGGTCCAACTTCAGTTAAGCTTACTCCTTACAAGTAGGCATTCTTACTTTCTTAATGACTCTTGCTCTTATTACTGCAGGAAATGTTGTTTACTGAAAGCCGTATTTTAATCTTCTTGCGTAAGCACTTCCTTTTTCTGTGTAGGACCATTGAGTGTATAGACCCTCATTACTAATTTTTCCTTGTGTTTTTGAAGCACGTTGTAGATATCCTTTGGCGCAAGGCGTTAACTATTGCTTTAAACCACCTGCTTTTTTATTTATAGTTAGACAGTTTAAGTTTTAATTATGTTTTTTGATGTCAGTAGTAAGTAAGGAGTTTACCAACAAATGAAAATTATTTTCTCTTATTTGTACTTATGCTGTATTAGTCAAGCTTTATGGGAGGAGATGTTAATTACCTTAGTTCTCTCCCCCCGGGGATCTTGATCCACCACTGAATATATCGTGATATGATGTTAGGCGTTAGTCATCCCACGCATGTTAGGCGTGATAACGACATCTCACAGACGTATGACAAATTTCTGGAACTCCCGTGGTTTTTCGTTTATCTTCAAAAGCAAGCGAGCGTACGTAATCTGCTAGCTGATTAAAGCTACCCAGCAGCTTGATTGTGATTCTGGCCTTCGAGTCGTAGGATAATTCCCGCAGTGATGGCACGCTTGTTGGTTGGAGTATAACGTGTCTGAGATAACTTGCTGTTTTTACCTATAGCTGTCGGGAAGTTGAAGTCGTAGTAATTGTAACATTTATTTTCGTCCAAAAAGATTGGCATGTTAGGGTTTCGTCTGACGAATTAAAAAAAGAAAGAAGGCTGTCGCCGTGGTAATGAAGAAGTGAGAGATCTATAGTTTTGCAGTGGTTTTAAAAATATTACCCAGATTTATACATATATCGAAATTTCGTTCTTACAGTTTTCATACTTTCATAGTTTGTATCTTAATTTTTCTGTTGCATTACACCAAACGGATTTTCAGATGTTTGCCCCTGAAATATAAAATATTTTGTAGTTAAAATAAGTCAAAATGAAGCAAAATAATTTTTTGCTAATAAACGGGATATTATTAAAAAAAAAAAAAAAAACGCTCTGACAAAATTGTGTATCGTGTGGTAGTAAACCGTCTCAAATTTTACATTTGGTTTTAAAAAAATATTTCAGTTACGGTATTTGCAATTGTTAAATTTTTGTTATAATCGAGGTCTATGGGAAAACGAAAGATCCCGAGAAAATCCACCGACCAACGGCTTCGTCCGGTATGATTCCTACATGCGAAAATTCGGGGACCGACCCCGCGGGAATCCAACACCGTAGTAATGATACACTTAGTATGTTCAGGTGGATTATCTCTTATGTTGCTGTGTGACTATTTGTCTAAATTGAACCAGTTTAGCAAATTTTGCAAAATTAAATTGGGACATCCATTAACTTACTTACGTTATGGTTACAGTGCCGCAACTTGGTACCCAGTTTAGTAATTCTCAAATATTTAATAGCTACAGAACAAAAATTTTTGACTAGCAGAGTGTTAATACACGTTCCTTGAAATTTCCTTCCGCCTTTGTCATCTTTACTTGGTCCCTTGCGTCACGAATGTGTGATGGATAGGGCTTAGTATCCGTAAATATGTTTGTTCGACCCAGTTTATATGAGAGTGATTAGTGTGTGTCAAGGCCGAACTCTCAAACACTATCAGTGAACTCTTTCGAGTGGAATCGTTAGAGCTTTGCTGTTTGCCAGTTGAACGACCCGGGTGGTGAGATGCGAGGGGCTCGTCGTGCATTGTCGCGATGTTCCGTGGCATGTTCGCGCGCGCGGCCTTCGTCCAGTGTAGGCGTGTCCAGCCGAGATTCTCGGCCTTGCCGTCTCTGTTGCGGGAGGTTTGGTCACGAAGAACTGTTATCTTGTGCCAGGCAGTGTGAGGGACGTAACTACTTTCCTTGTATAGATCGTCAACAACTACGGTGTGTTTCGCTATTTCGCTGGTGAAACGTTTCCATCCGAAGGAATTCATGATGTTACCAGAATACATAGAAACAGACAAGTAAACAAACAAAAGAACTTTGTTTGCAACTGGCAAATAAAGGTACAACCTGTACAATTCCACAAGGAATTCAGTCGGTGATTTACACGTAAATAACACAAACGAGCACCCGAGCACATAAAAAACAAACCAAGGAAAAACAAGCTCATTCCGCAAAAGTAATTCTGTCTGTAAGTTCGAAACTACAGATCAAAAATAATTACAACAGACAGACAAAACGAAACGAACGACAAAAAACTGAATGTAGACGACACAGCAGGAACACAGACACCTTGAGGAAAGCCAACTAAAACAAATAACACAGTAACTGTGTACAGTAAAACAATGAAAAAACAGACGAAAACAGTGGTTTCCTTGCGACAAAACAACTTACGACGTTTCTAGGACTGCAATCTGTCTGTCTTCAGGCACATAGACAGTCCGAGGAGCACCTGCATTATTTAACATAACGTATAAAATACTATTTTTATTGATTATATGGTCTTCAGAAGTGCTTACAATTTAGTGTGTTTATATGGTCTTCAGAAGTGCTTACAATTTAGTGTGTTTATATGGTCTTCAGAAGTGCTTACAATTTAGTGTACAGTCGTACATTTATTGGGTGTGTATTTGCGTGGGTCCTCACTTTTCATCTTGATGAAATAAAAGTGTAGTAGTAAAATTTTTAAAAACTGATAAGAACTGTAAGTTTAATAATTAACAAATATATAACAAACCACAATAAGTGTAAGATATAAAACAATAACATGTAACCATTATGTATCGGTTAACTGTCTTCACTATCTAGTATATTTTTAAATCGGTGCCAAGCAAACGTAAAACCGTTCATTATTGTAGTTCCTATAAATAAAGGAATAATTATAAATATCTCGTGTATAGGTGTATGTGGTACCTTAAATGTTTCAAATTTCAAAAAAAAAAAAAATCTTATTGAAAGTCTGAGAATCCCACAGTAATACTTACTAACGACTATCTCACTGTCACAATTTACATACTTCTTCGGGCGCGTTTTGTTTGGCTGTAATTCGTGGCGCCAAATCTTATAAATTTGCATCAGATATAATCTCTTGGAAACATTAGCAGTGGAAAATTTTTGTACGCAAAGAGCTATTAATTAATTTGTAGGGTATCGTCTTGTGGTACCACAGAAGCTGGGATCAGTCACGTGTCTGTAGGCGCAGTTTAAAAGAAAACTTTAAATATAATTGTTTGTAATTTCTTTATACCTTGGTATATGTCAGTGCCGATGCAACGTGACTGTTGAAAGCAAGGAACGATTTATGTGTTGATTGGGATTACCGCATGACGTTATCACACTCACGTTTTCATGAGAAACAGCCGTGTAGTGGAGAATGTTATTATCTTGCGCAGTAGTACGAAGACACGTAATTTAGTAGGTGAGTAGGGCTTTAGGTTCTTATCTTAGTGCGCTTGAAGTACGTTGCTACGAGTTGCGACCATATCTTTTTTGACGATAGTATTCAACGTATATTACCTTTGTATATATATGAAAAGGAAGCGCACTTCAGGCAATGTTTCTAAGAGGAGGCCGTTCCAGTATTTCAGGCGCATGTATGCAACCCGAATTAACCCCATATAAATCAAGGGTAATATTACCTTCGCTATATCAATATGGGTATTACACATATTAACGTTATCTTCGTGTTTTATCAAAGACAGTCATTCTTATTTTCGCTGCGTTCGTCGTAGTTAAGTATAAAGAATGCTAGACTATAAACTTAACAAAACTTTTTTTCTGTATTAGGTTTTTAATGTAACCGTTCGTTATACTAGATTTTGCAGAACGCAGCGAAAATAATGACTGCGTCTTTCATAAAGCGCGAAGATAATGTTGATAGCAGTAATACTCTTATTATTGAATTTTAAAAATTTTTATTTTCAGTTTCAGGATTTTTTTAAAATACAAATAATTGTTATTCTTTATTTGTATGAGCATGACATTGTAGCCTGCAATGTCTTTATCCGCTGTAATTTTTCTGAGTTTGGTATATCAGTTGGTTTTAGTGTAGTCCTTAAAACGGAAACATGCAAAATATGACTAACAAGCCATTACGCGAAAACTATGAGAAATAAAAATATATCTGGTATAAATAAAAAAATTAAAAAATTGTGATTAACATTGTGGTAGGCCGCGCCCTTAAGGGCGCGATCTACCGCAATTTTCATCACCATTTTTAAATTTTTTATTTGTACCATATATTTGTTTACTTATTTTAGACACAAAATGTGACTAAATTTGACTCTTATAAAATTTTTTTATCTCTCATAGTTTTCGCGTAATGATTTGTTAGTAATATTTTGCATGTTTCCGTTTTAACTACACTAAAACCAACTGATGTACCAAACTCAAAAAAATCACAGTGTATAAGGACATTGCAGGCTACAATGACATGCTCATAACATTAAAGAATAAAAATTATTTGAATGAAAAAAAAATGCTAAAACTAAAAATTTAAATTAAAAAAATTCAATAATTTTTTTAAATACAAATAATTTTTATTCTTTAATTTTATGAGCATGTCATTATAGCCTGCAATGTCTCTATACGCTATGATTTTTTTTTTAGTTTTGTGTACCAGTTGGTTTTAGCGTAGTCGTTAAAACGGAAACATGCAAAATATTACTTTTAACAAGCCATTACGCTAAAACTATGAGAGATAAAAAAATTTAATAAGAGCCAAATTTAGTCACATTTTGTGTCTAAAATAAGAAAAAAATATCTGGTACAAATACAAAATAAAATAATGATGATGAAAATTGCGGTAGACCGCGTCCTAGGATTCGGCACGCTTTTTAGAAACAGCAGTGGTGTGGTAAAACACTCGCCTTGCGTTCGGGAAGGCTCGTGTTCGATCTCCAGCCCCAGCCATTCTGATGTTTGTTTCCAGGGTTTACCGAAAACACTTCATGTGAACTGGTGTGGTTCCTTGGAACGGCCCTGGCAGACTCATACCCCCTTCACCCCTTCTACATATACTTAGGCTGGAGGGTACACTGACCAAATAAATATTGGGCCTTCCAAAACAGCTTTAAAAACTACTTTTTAAGGCTGCTTTATCTGGCAGAATGCCAACCGGAAATATTTATATATAAAAGGTTTATAAATTGTAATTTATGTTACAATTGTAAAGTTAACTTAAGATCTTATGAAATACTATGCAATTATTTGCGCTTTTGATTTTCTTCAGCAGTGGTATTTAATAAAACGAATATCTCTTAATTGAAATTATTAACGTCTCGCACTTAAAATAATCTTGCATCCAACATCAGAAAATATTATCTACGCTTAACTTCAACATCCATTCAAAACTTACAAACGCAAGACAAGTTAAGTCTTAAATAAAAAAAACGGCTTGCAGGATACTAAATTTCAAATATATCAGACCAGTAGAATTGCTCACATTCACTAAAAAAAAAGACTAGAAAATAACTGATGATCTTTAAACGACTTAACAGAGATGCTTGAATCATAGCTAAGAACACTGTCGATTAAGTCACCTTTCAAACAAACAAAAAACTAAATCAATATCGGTTCATTCGTTTAGGAGCTACGATGTTGCAGACACACACGCACGCGCGCGCCAAACTTATAAACACCCCTCTTGTTTGCGTCGGGGTTAAAAAAGAATGAAAACACGCGTTGGCCTTCAAACAATACCTTCCATAAATAAAACTATGTTCCCCGCTATAAGTTCCATAGGAAAAAATATTACTAGTCGAGCGTTACACACCAGTTGAGTGGCTTGCGCGTGAAGGTGGTAACTGAATTACGTAGCTGGTCAGCGGCACCTTTACGGTTTTGTTGGCAGCTGGGACATTAGAGATAGTACAAATGGCTCTGACAAACAAGAAACTGGGAAGGAATGGACGAGGAACCGTCTCTGCATTCAACTTGAGTCATTTCGGAAAACCATGGCAAATGTAAACCAGAATAGCAGAACCGACGATAGAACCCGAATATTCAGAAATAAGAGTCCAGCGAGGCCAACTCGCTGGGTTTAGATACGAGGCGTGGTTGTACAATGGCAGACAAAGCGACAGTTTAGGTTATTATTAACTCACGACATACACTTTGACTAATACTATGCCAGAAAAAGAAACTTTAATACAGTATAAAGTTTTTCCACTACGAAATTAAATTGTAGTGTAGTAAACAAACTAAAGAAAAAAATATTTACGATAAGTGGTGTTATCTCGAAAAATAAAATTTGTTGCGTGTTACACTATAGCTAACCACGTACAATTCTACTCAGTGCTCAACATGTTTGATTTTGGTTAGTTAGCACCCAAAATGTTGAATTTAAGAGAAAGTCGTTAATGTATGATTTATAATTTCTCAAGAATATATATTTTTAGAATAATGTTTGGTTACAGCATAACCATTTTGCAATCATAGCTAGGGTTTGAAAGCTAGTGTGTCTTGCTAATAGAATCTGTTCTGAAGAACGTCTCCCTCAGTCATTTCCAGCATAGGTTATTTTATTTATTTTAAGGCATGCGGATTTTTAAACGTTTGCCGTCCATTCTAAAAGGTTTTCCTGTTACTTACGGCGTGCGAAATGATTGAAATCGTTCGCATTTTGTTTTTATTCAAGCATCAATCCACTCGTATATCTCGAATTTTGAAGGAAGTCTTCTGTGCGCCTGTTGAGCAGTCAGGCCACGTTTCGAGGTCGGGCATTCCGGTTTCCGCCAGTCGCATATAAACAAGCTGTCATCGTAGTGTCTTGTCCAGAATTCTCTTGCTTTTTGGATTAGTATGCATTAGGAAGAATCTGTATTACATCCACACATCCTTGAAGACTGTCATCTCGAAGCATGTATGAATACGCTGCCGATATCTGTTCTGTACGTGTTAATAAAATCCACTATCGCATATTCAGCGTAGAGTGCTTGCTTATGTTTCGCGATAACAGAATACGCGTATTGTGAATACTGATTAAGACGACAGCGTAATCGCATCGCAGCCACGCACTGAGTGATAATTATAGTTGTCCCTTGAGCACATTGTGAGTTCGCTGTTGTGATAAATTCGGCTTCCGGGTAGCACGAGTCGACTGTTCCAGCGATGAATAAACGGCTTGTAGTCTATTGCATGAACGAATGCACCTTTGTGACAGTTGGAAAGTGCCATTTCAGCAACTATTCCAATGTATTACACACTGGTAAAGCAATTAGTGGTTCGACCAAAATTAATTTGGGAATCAATCGTTTAGGGGTAAATTATATGCATTTTCTTACATTTTTATTTATAAATGTTTATTGAGCTTTGCGTCTTGTCGACAGCGAGGGAATTAAAGACGGTTACATACTACACAGACAAACTGGGATATGAATTGACCATGGCCGATGTTACGGAACCATCCTTGGCATTCATCTGAAGCTATTTCAGTTAATCATGGAAAACCTTATCAGGATGGCCGGGGCTGTAAATGGAACTTTTTGTGCCTTGTGCAGATGTCTTTGGTAAATCGTTCCGTTTCATGGATAATACTTGCCCACAGAGAGAGGGGTTGGTGGATGACCTGCTAGACGACGAGGTATAAGTGTGTCTGGCGTGGCCAGCTCGCTCGCTAGACTTTACTACAATTGAGCACGTCAGGGACGTGTTATCAAGTGTTACCTCATTGAGTCCAGACTCAAGGTTGCCACAATGGTAGAAAACCTGGGGGAAATTCGGGGAATTAACGAAATTTCATAACAGTTTCGTAAAGGTCTTGAATTTTACTATGTCTTAATAGAGTTTTTTTTCTCAACTTTAGGGGCACGTACTTCGTTGTCTACATAAGCGAAATAATTGAAAATTATTACTCGGTTCGAAACGTAAACTTGAAACTGCTTAAATAAGGAAGTGAGTACACGCTTTTAAAAAATTATAATATAGTTATTTGTTGAACCTGTGAAGATGAAATAAGTACCGTGACTACAAAGATTCGGCTATAGAATTCCTCCTTACCAAGGAACTACCTTTGTATAACCGGAAGAAGAAAACACTACCTGAGCCAACATATTCGCAGAATGAACGCGTAGATAGCAAGCAGTTAAGTACAGTTAACATTGTGCAGTGATTTAACTCGTTTGCAGCGACGCCCTCGAAAAATTTATTTTAGTTTTGCAAGGTACGACGTCTTAAAGTACTTTAGTTTCTTGCTTATTTAAGTCCGTAAAAGTAGTTTTACTGAGTTGACTGATTTATAAGACTAAAAAGTACTAAGGTTTTAGTTAACTGTTTAAGTAAAGAAGAATAATTTAACTTATTGCTTAAACTATATAATTTTTGTGTAGAAAGAATAAAATTACAAAGTATTTTCAACGAAACTGTAAGATTAAGGGCGTTCAAGTGGGGAAAAATCATAATTTTATATTTGTGTAAAATAGGGTTAGATTCGTAGACATTATATGAGTGTACATTTTCCTCTTACGAAAAATTAAATTTGGCTCAGCTAGTTTTTCCATAATGTCAGTCCAAAGTCAAAATTTGCATATTTTTACTTCATGCAAAACTTGAAAACCAGAAAACATAATGAAATGGAAAAAATCACATGAAAACTACATGCCACGGTCTACGGCTTGAAGCATATAGAAACCCTTTACAAAAAAGTTTTCTACTTAAAAAAAATTTTCAAAAATTTGCTAATTTTTTATTGTTCAGTGATAGCACATGTTCAGGTCGGAACATCCTCCGCAGTTTCCGTGGGTGGCGAGGCTGTGCACACAGTGTGTTGTTGTATGGAATGTTTTTGTTGGGCGCGCCCCTCAAGGCCGGCCCGCAGGCAGCAAGCACGGCTGGGCGACCTTGACGATGCTGCGTGGCTGCGGGCGCCGGGCGGTGTAGAGTAGCGCCGCGTCACAATAGCTCTACGGAAGAGCCCTGCGTCTCACGTGTAGAGCGTCAACATCGCCGTCACGCTCCGGTGCAAGGTCGCGTCGCTGGTCACGGCTGGAGGTTGGGAAGGGCAGGGGGAGGGTCTGGCCGCCTCCTCACCAACTCGCCCTCATATTATAGAAAAAAAAAACAGTAACAGGAGCGACGCTCTGTGGTTTTAATCGAATTTATTTCTTGCCTGACGAGTCTCCATACAGTACGTGCCACATTAGCTGGCGCGTGGCAGCAGCTGAGAATGTGACATTCCCGGAATTTGAACATTAGACCATGGAATAAACACGTAGTAAACCCTGAGATAAAAACACTGACCCCGATTACAGTACAGTCGTTCTTCTAAGAAACAATAGTATATTAGATGTGATAACCCGCCTGCTCGCTATATGCCAACTTGGGTGATGCGCGCTGTACCAACACCCGGTGGTGTTGGCTGTACCTAGGATACCAGACGTCCGGAAAATCTCAGACCGCCCTATATTTCAACCCTTTGTCTGGGAGTCCTGGAGGGATATTCGAATAACCATATATGCTCTCTGGAGATGATCTAGAGGTGGGCATGGAGGGGGGCAGACTACCCCGGGCGCCGGGTTATTGGGGACGCTGGTGGTGCCGAAGTTTTAATTGGAAATTAAATGTAAATGAGTGTAAAAAATATGCAATATCTACCAATATTTAGATTTTTACTAGTTTTGTATTTTTATTAACCTTGAACACCATGTGATACAAATACAGTATTTATAATTAGAATGCACTCTTAAAACACTGCTAATAGTAGTTGTTAGTAAGTACAGGTTGCATGTATTTCTACTAAAAGTTTATACTGTTATTTACGCGAGCGCAGAACATCGCATACAAGATACGTTTATTACTGTTGGGTTGATTGGACTGATGGAAAAAGTGGGAGTGAACGGGAAGGGGGAAAAAAAAGGGGGGGGGGACAAATCTTTCCTCGACGAAGGAAAGTCTAGAACTGTCTCTGTCTGTTCTACAGTTTACAGTATAAAGCGCAATGGTAGTTTTTAACACGGCCGCTGTGCGCTGCAAACACTTTTCGCCTCGCGCAAGCCACTACTACAGCAGTGTTCGATCAATAGTATCGATTGTATGTTGACCTATATAAATAATCATGAGCTGCTGTTCCTTTGTAAATTCTATGAGCGTGACCTTTGCTGGCGTTTGAAATACGTCTCGCGAAACTGTAACCAAATGCTGCAGAGAAGTATTTTGTGATGTGTTAAATGCTCGACCAGCGATAATGCCAAATTGTGTTTAGGAGCGCAAAAATTGCAAGTTAAATTATATATTTAAAAAAAACAACTACAGAAGGTTATAGTGCTACTAATAGCTTAAATTTGTTAGATTATCACATTTCTTACTAAACTCAAGTTTGTTTTCGTGCTTAAAGGGAAGCGTGATATGAAGGAAAAGATGATTAAATGCATTATACAGTATAACCCGTGGACATTTGATGCTCGAGAAGAACTGAAGATACTTCCAAACAATGCTGATCATACAATGCAACTCTTAAAGTATTTGTTCCTAAAAATTGAAAGTTTCATACTCTACAAGATGTCCATTAAATTTGTTTGTTTTGTGAGATGATACCGTGTAAAAATGAGGTAAAGTTAAAACCTACATAATGAGAGTTTTAGTTAACGAAAATCTTAGGGAAAATTTGCGATTGTTTATTGACATTGTAAACTAACATTATAATAATCAAAAGTAAGGAGAAACAGATAATGTGATTTAATACAGATGTGCATATGTGAAGGTAAAGAGTTTCGATTCCTATAACCTTCATTAAATAATAGGGTTGTTCAAACCTCTGTGTGTCGCGTGTTGCCTACGTGTAAGGTTATACATTTTCTGCCTTTACCTATTTATTTTATACAATAATTTCGCAGAATTTGTAACATACTTTCTTCAACAGCCGTTGCTATATCAGGTTTCGCTCGTGAAATAGAAACAAAGTTATTTTCTCATTGTCAGTTTTGAACAATGCTTGTGAACTCTTAAATTTTGTCATTTAAGTATAAATTAGCACAGCTAGGACTCTAGGCATGAACGTTTGTAAGGAATATGGCTGCGTTCGTAACATCTTTAAAATGCCTAGTAAATTCATGACGGGAGTGAATAAAGCGACGACGTTATCAAAGATAACTGCAAAATATTTGTATTAGGTTGTTCGCGTTAGTCAACACAACAATTGAAGACCGTCTTGTCTACAATAATAATTTTAAAATATTTATTGTAACCCTAGACCTTAACTTTTAATACAGTACAGATTATATAGTTTGTTATGTAGAATTATTTGTTAATATTTAAAAATGGCAGGAGAGTATGTGAAGGTAAAAAGTGACTAGGGTTTGAAAAGTGCTCAATCTCGAACCACCTATACTTGAAGACTACGTGTCAGTGTCGTGTCTAACATCAATTTTTTTTCTATTATTAATGTTTTCAGTCCTTGTAGTTTATCTGTCGAGTGCTTCAAGTTAGTGTGCAAGCTATAGAACTGTAGTATTTTTTTGAGTGAGGCTTATTTTATGGCGCGGATTACTGGGCAATTAAAATTATTGTAACTGCGCAGTAGCAACTAGAGTAAATGTTGGATGTTGGTTTAATGTTCCAGTGGCTTTCAGTTTTGTGACTGTTGGTACTACGTAGTATAAACCAGTTATAACGAAGTTACACAGCGACTTTACGATATCGGCTGCTGTTTATGTTAAAAAAAGTATCGTCGAAAACGTAGAAACTCGGGTCGAGGTTGTAGTTTAGTAGGCAGAGTCTGTGCCTTTTCCTTGGGGTAAATTTTTTGTCATTGATTTATTTGTACATTATTTCACAATTACTAATGTTGTGAGTATTGTTTTGTATGTGTGGAAACAAATTTACTTGCAGTTACAGCTTTCAAATGTGTTGCTGTTATCGCGCGGTTAAATACACGAGCAGTAATGTTTTACGATTCACTTGACAGTAACGTTTTTACTACACACTTGAGATACTGTGGGTCTGATATTTCTTAGTGATTGTATGTAAAACACATTGTCGTATCTTGCTGAATGAAACCTAAAGAGACTCTTTCTGAAAATACTTTTTTTACGTGTTTTATCCCCTGGTTGAGGCTCCGTATTATCACAATTAGTCGTTATAGAAGACATTCTCTTTAAAATGGAAGAAATAGATAAACAGCTTTCAGCAAACCATTATATCTGATAGCATTGTTATGCTGGATTACTTTTAACACTTCAAGGAAAGTTGTTTACTCAGTTGTGGGCAGTACTTAACTATTTTCACCAGCAATGATCGCATGCCGTATCCTCCCAACTAAGCAGAAAATGTTTTGTCTCGATGACTAAATAAATGAGCGTTCCTTTATTGAACGTCTCTAACGGTACCGTCATTTTCTCGAATAATGTCCCTTCTGGAGCCAGCATACATTTTAGTTTTTGTTCATTCTGTTGTTCGAATAATTAATAGCGTATTTTTTTCTCACTATGTTCATCCATACGTCGGTTTACAGCAAATACATGCCTAACACAGCATTATTGCAAAAGAAAATGTGCTCACTTTTTTTTTTAAATAAGCTAAAATATACTAATGGGAATAATCTAAAAATAAACCCGTCAGTAGAATAGTATTAACATCCAACTCCTATTCATGAAATAGGACACATTGTGTTCCTCCGAGCCCATACTTGGGCATTTTCTTTAGCAACGAATTGTATAAAGAATTCCTCGCAGTTTCGAACGTATTGGGTTAATTGGCTGTTCCTTCTTCCCTGTAGAGCTTTACCGCCTCTTCTCTGAGGACATGAGAAATAATTAAAAAAAAATAAAAAAAAAAATTAAAAGTTATTGGTAAATTTCAAACCATGACTATGTTAATTAGCTATGTCATGATACTTTTATTCTTGATTTATGTTGTATATATTTTTTTGAACAGGCAATATTTTCCTCTCCATTTTATATTTATCATCCTCGTCCTCTTACCTATTTATTTTTCAACGCTCCCATGAAATAATTTAAATGCGCTACCATATTTTTGTTCCTCTTTTCCAGAGGAAAACGCCGGAAAGAAAGCCTTGCTCCGTCAGTTTCCGTTCGTACACTGCGAATTAAGCACGCAATAAGTCTTTCTTTTGTCTTGGACCTAATTTCCTCATGCGAGATTTTTCAAGCCCGGGTAAAATTTGCTGCTTTCGATGATCTGCTAAGAACTTGGGGTGTTGGATTAACATTAATTTGTTTTCTCATTGGAATTCTGATTAATCAGACCTCAAATTTTTTTTTTGCAAATGGCATTTTCGCTTTAAATAATAATGGCCTAAGGGTGACAATCTACTGCCTATAAACCATTGATATTTGAAGTTTATAAGCCACATACAGTACAATTAGCTAGTCCTTGATAGTTGGTGACGATGCTAATATGTGGAGCCGCTAGATACCGCGTGT
Source organism: Medauroidea extradentata (assembly GCA_003012365.1). Classification (NCBI taxonomy): domain Eukaryota; kingdom Metazoa; phylum Arthropoda; class Insecta; order Phasmatodea; family Phasmatidae; genus Medauroidea; species Medauroidea extradentata. Next base: position 20,621 of record PNEQ01096560.1, on the reverse strand, counting down.
AAGTACGGAAACCGGCAGGCGATACTGGCTCGTGCGTCAAGAACTGTATCGCTTTATGTCCGGGGCATGAAAGGAAATGGCGTGCCGTGTTTTCGTCGCTGGTATTTTCCTACGGGGCTTGAAAGCGGTGGTCCTACTATTTCATTTACAGAAAGTGCGTAGGAAAGTCCAACGCATGCTTCTCTATTCTTGTTTTACAATATTCCGGTTGATACGCTCTAAAAAAAATGGTAAAATGTACAAAGATTTATTTTTTTTTTACAATTCCTTGTAAAAGTACAAACTTTGTAAATTCATTCGTTTGTAAAGTGACAAAGGTGAAGTTTGTAATATTATAAATGTATTCTTTGCAGTTTCACATACTTTTGTAAATGTACAAAAATTTCCTTTTTTAAAATTGTTTTATGTAAAGTTACAATGATTTTTTTTGTTCAAATACATAGGAAAAATTTTCAGACTACCAAAATCACAGTTTAGCGAAAATTATATACCGTAGCTATACAAAATTATATATTTTGTAGCCCATTTTTCTGGAATAAAGTGCATTTTCATATTAAGTGCATATTTTAAATTTAAAAAAATTTAAAAAAATCAACGAACATACTGTACATTGAATACATACAAATAAACTAAAATCACATAGCACAGAAGTCAAGGTGTTCTAAGGGAAGGTGTGTAGTACCTATGCCCGGGGATGCGGGTTCGAAACCAATCATCACCTTGATTTTTTTTATTTTCAAAATAATTTCGTGCAATATTTACTTATTTAATATATGTTAGGTGTCGTTATTAAAGTATAATGAGCATTTAAAATTTAATTTTTCCTTGTTGAAGTACAACCGCAAGACTATCCCGTGTAATTTTACAAACATATACTTTGTATTTTTTACAAAGACAACCTTTGTAGTTTTACAAGGAATGTTTTTGGAAACTGGGTTTTCAAAGACCCTAAGATTCTCTTGCGATGATTCTGCATGACAAATTAATGAAAGATTCCATTATTATTTATGTCAAGCAAGAATATATCCTATGCTTTGTCGAAGAGGAAATTTTGATAATACAATTTGAAAAATGGTGTTGCTAAAAAACTGAAAATACCATAAAATTGTCTAACTCTCCCCCTTGAAGCCCCCTCACTTCTGACCCTCTTAACGCGCTGTATCTGATAATTAGTTTGAAAATATACCTGAACCAATCTGTTATGAAACACGCGTAATTGAAACAATGCTGCCTAGGTTAAGTCGGTGGACAGGTTATTTACTGCATGTGTTTTTGGGCGACTTCTAGATGGAAATAAATAACAGTTTCGACCTAAGTAGCACATGCCTTAGCTGGAGGCCGGCGATTTGACTAGAGACATCTGAAAGAGGTCTTTAGTTATTAATTTGCATCCCACCAGCCGAGGCGATAGGGTATGTTGCTTGTTTTGTACGAACACCGGTTTCTACGTCATGGGGCGTGGTCCTGCAACACGTGATGTCGAGCAGCTTTCAAGTGCGAGGCGTCACTTCGTGATCATCCATCATTGCCAGTCGCAACACACAGGTGCTGCCATCTTGGATTTGTTTTGCTCTTATTTTGACTTGACTTCGGTAGGGCGCAGTTTGGTGGCCAGTTTAAGGCCATGGCTAGGCCTACCTATTTATGCTATTTTAATAAGCTTGATTTTTTACAACCTGAAAGACAGCTGATATCGTAAAACCGTTACATAAAAATGTTATAAATTGTTTGTACTGTGTAACCTTATTTTTTCAAAACGTAAGTTTGTATTATTCTGGTTAATTAAGTTTAAGAAAATTAGATTCAGTCGATAATTAGTCAAAATTATGTAAATTTTTGTTTAGAAACAATAAGACTACGCAATACAAATAATTTCCAACATTTTTCTTTAAGGTTTTGCGATATTTGTTCATTTTCAGGATTTAAAAAATTAAACTCCAATAAATCGCATAAATAGGAACTTGTGGCCTGAAACGTAATGCTGTCATTTAATTTACTTTGCTCTTAGAATTGCTGAGGTTGAATTTAAAAAAAAAATTCTTGAATTTCAAAAGCCAAGTTTTACATACACACACACACGCACGCACGCGCGCACACACACACACACACACACACACACACACACCATATATATAAAGGACTTCGCACACATTGGCAGGCTGGTCAGAAAATAATTGTTAGTCTCTTATATTATGTTTTATATTTTTTCTGTTTTTGTTTTCCCTGAAATAATTTCAACAGAACAATGCACTAATTTACCTCCACAAACTTCTTACATTACTCTGATTATCGTCACTTAATCCGAGGTCTTTAAAATGAAGTAACGGGATCCTAGAGTTCACTTCAATAAAAATAGCATCTGTGTCTACTGAAAATGTTAGTCAAACATGATGCTTACATGTGTAGAAGCAATCGATTTCTTGCTGTTTGGTTTTTGATTTGCTGCTGCAGCTGTCTGTCATTTGTGTGTGTTCATTAGGTTGGCATCTAGTAAAACAGTATTGCATTGGCTTATGGCAATTATTTTATCAGCCAATACTACACCACTAAAACGTAAATCTAGGGATTTTCCTTAGTTTCTGGCGCTGTGTATTTTTTACGAGTAAGTGGAATAATGATGGGGATAGGATTCTAATAACACAGTATTCGTTGAGATTGTGCAAAAATAGCTGTGGTAGTGAGACTCTTATAGTAATTTTCATTGATTTTACGAATGCGTATTTGTAGATGCACCACTGGTTCTGGTTGCCACAGCCTTGTGTCCGTAAGTTGTATTTCTTTACTGTAGGCCTATGAGCTCTGAGGTTCTGCTCTCAAATTTTGTTTATAGTTGCGTCTCGTTCATTTTAGATGCGTTTTCAGAGGTGAAAAAAGGACACAAAAATACTCCTTAAGGGCGCGGTCATCTCAAATTTCAATGTCTTTTTTTATTTTTATATTGGTACCAAATATTTTTTTTTCTTATTTTATACATAAATTGTGATTAAATCTTCCTCTTAGGACATTTTTGTAGCTTATAGTTTTTGCGTAATGAGTCGTAAACGTCAAAATTTTGACTTTACGGTTTTAAGTACGCCACTAAAACCAACTGACATTCCAAACTGAAAAAATTCACAATATATAACAATGTTGTAGGCTATCATTTGACATATATATATATATATATATATATATATATATATATATATATATATATATATATATATATATAAACAAATTTTTTTTGTGTTTTTTTAATTGTTGCAGTTTTTTTTAAATTTTTATTAAATACGAAAGCATTTTATTTTTTGTTTTTATATATGTCAAATCATAGCCTACAACATTGTTATAAACTGTGAGTTTTGTTGGTTTGGTATGTCGGTTGGTTTTAATGGCGTACTTAAAACCGTAAAGTGCACATTTTTACGTTTACTACTCATTACACAAAAACTATAAGAGATACAAAAGTTTCGTAAGAGGAAGATTTTATCACAATTTATGTCTAACATAAGAAAAAAATCTGACACAAGTATAAAAATAAATAAAGACGTTAAATAAAAACTGAGGTGAACAGCGTCCTTAACGTGTAAAAGAATCTTGTAGTCTGTAGGCATAACCGAAGTACCCAGTAAAGGGTGATGCAGCACACATTTAATATTACTATTACATAGACTATCGATATATTTGAACTATCCTTGCAGTGTGTGTTGTGTGGCGATATGACAAATTAAACCATTTTTATGGTCATGAATCATTGCGAGCATGTGTTGCCGACCCTCTGAAAACCCACCAGTTAATGTCCTTTTTTATGGGCAGTTCTCAGCAACTCGCCAACATTCGTGATGACGTCCATAGAATGGTTTGTTTTGCCATTTAATTGTGTCGTTTAAAAGTAAGAAGTTCGCGGATGCCAGCGGCACACATGTTCTGTGTCACTGTCATTCTCCTAGCATTCTTGCATCTGTGCGAGGGGCGGAGCCATTGCAGGCTCCATAAATTGGGCGGAGAGGGGGTGCCCATGTAACACATTTACTCCTGCCTGATTGCAAGGGACCTCCCAGTCATAAAAATAATACTTTATCCCGCTTATTTGGTGGCAGTTTTGTCATGTATTATGCTTGATGTAAACGGTGTACATAAACTGTCGATATGGGCTGCTGTTTTTTAATATTATTAATAAAATAGTAGTTCTCAGAAACCATTTTACTCCAGACCCGGAAATTTCCTTAACGATCCTGTTGGAGAGTTGGTGAAAATAATAAGAGAAAGGAAGAAGTACTGGATATGGCACTCGCTGAGAAGGGACTGCTGGCTTACAGAAGCTATGGAAGGACTAATTTATGAGAGAAATTTGAGAGGAAGAAGAAGGTTAAAAATAATAGAGGACATCAAAGGAAGCGTTAACTAAACGAACCAGAAGAGGATGGCAGTAGACTGGATAAAATGGAGAACTATCGTGCAAAAGCCTGCCTGTAGACTAACATCGATGATGATGACTGTATCCTCTCCCAAACCCTCTCATTGACTCGTGTCTAGCAAATATGTGTGATTTTGTCGGCTGTGTTCCCTGTCGTGACGTGGGTCTGTAAGCCCGATACGTACACGATAGAAGCACAAATCTTCCTTTCCCTCAATATAAAAATAACGAAAAGGAAGCCAACAGTGGTATATTTTGCGAATTGCTGTGCGGCTATTTTAGTTCTAGAGTCCTCACATCTAGAGGAACAAAACATGCATAGTCAATAGTCTTAGGTCCGCAGAATCATCGTTTCTGCACTACAGTGCCGTACAGTGCATAGTGCGCGAGCCTGGATCATGTTATTGAACGCCATCGCAGCTGTTATTGGCAGTTACATCCAGACGAGTCGTATTAAATAAGACGGTACGCATTGTGCGATATAGCATTCTACAGGAACATGATCCAGTGTACGCGCTATGCACGGTGCGTTTTCGGGTCTATGTTCATACAACATTTTTGTTCCTTTAAAAGTAAGGATTGCTTCCATAAGATACTGTCTAGGACAACCCCCTTCCCACCCACTTCATGGCGCCGTGGCTGTCAGGCGGAGCGGCGAATTACGATACAGTGGCGGCAGAGCTAAAAATACCTCCTTGTGCGCTGCATGGATTGTATTACCTTGAGTGACTCCACGATAACGACCTGCACGCCGCGGTAATCTGAGCGCAGTGTAAGCTTTTATAGCAGCGGCAATAACAAAGAGGTTCGACGTACATTGTGCCGCCCATGTGCGGTGGCGACCACTTGCACCCGATATCGGCTGGAGTGTTCCTGTTCATTCTTAATCTCCCTGGGTGGTACTTGACCTTGAAGCGACGCCTTTCTAGAAGGTTGGAGATCAGAGACTAGCCGAGAGAATTCGAGATGTTAGAGTGAGTATATAAAAGGGGGTTGCAGCAGAGGCGAGAGTTTTTGGCTGGCAGGTGCCTGGTGCGAGTGAAGTGATAGTGACGAGTGGCAAGAGGTATTAGGTTGCGACGAGTTTTCGAGGGTGTCCGGCGAGTTGGATCGCAGCAAGACAGCAAGTAGTGGGAAGAAGGTGTTTCTAGACCACAAAAGATTCATCGGTATTCTTTCATTGGGTCCACCATTGTGAGTGATTAGTAAGACTTTCCATATGCAGAGAAGTTATGTAGATGTATTATTTAGATTTTATAACCTGTATGTAAATAGTAGTTATTTGTTTTGTTTGACATCTATTTTGATAAATCATTATAGACATAGGATTTTTTGTGTAGATAGTTGTAAATAAACTAGGTTAGCTTTATTAATTGTCTTTCTTTTATCAAAGACCTTCATCCCCAAACGTACCTAGCCCCAACTTGTAACAATACTGTCGTGCAATTTTTTAACACTCTGTACAGTAATGTTGGCGTTGTGGAGATAAAGAAAGGAGTGTTGGAGGCAATAAGGGTGGCCGGCCTAGCGTGGTTGGTAGAATGCCGCCCTACGGTGCGAGAGGTTCCGGGTTCGAATCCCAGCACGGGCTTCGATGTTTGTGTCGTTTACTAAGGTTTAGTTTGTAAACCGTCCCTTATTAAGCATAAGTGTATACAACTGGGGAACGTTAATGACCCCTCTAAAATAAAAATAATAAAAACAAGGGAGTGGGCGTATAAGAGTTATATAACTCAACGTTGAACGACGAGAACATTATTTTCTCCAAAGACGTCGTAAGTTGGCAGCAAATACTTTTACTAAAAACCTAACCTCATAACACGAAATTAGATGCAGGCTTGACTTTTAGTTGTTAGTATCTCTGCGTTATCTCTATAGTATAGTTGATTCAGAATAAAATTAGTACTTTTAAAACTATACTTACATTTTCCATTTCAAATAATTCATATTTGCCTAACACTTTTTAAATATAAACAAATTAACCGAAATAATAACCAAAGTATGTATATACTACTGTGCTAAAAATTTAACGTCTACGCTCACAATAAATAATGTTTTTTAGTTATTCTCATAGACAAAATGGTCTTCAAAAATACTCACTTTATGACGAACCAACGATATATTTTTTTGTTATTACTCAGTAACTTTTGATAATGCTAACTAAAATTAAGTATTTGTTAATTATGTGCGTTGTTGCAGATAACATAATTTCGGTACGTTAATTTCGTAAATAATTTATTTTACGGTGCAGAAATTGTCATAATGTATGCCCATCACTTCGTCAATCTCCGGTAAGGATTCGTGTGTCTTATTCCAGTAAAGAGGAGGTTCTGGGGTAGGGAGCGAGTGCTCGCCGTAATCTGCGGGAGGTTCGGAATTGTAAATAGCATCGGCCTACATACCTTGCAGTTAGGCGGCCACCGCGGCGCGCTGAACGAGGTTACCGCGCGGGCCGATGAACTCGCGTGGTCCCGCGCATGCGCCGCGCGCTGCTCGCCGCTCATTGGCCGCCGGCTTCCGGGCCCCTCTGCGCCGTGTTTATTATGCGGGCCGTCGTCGAGGCGCGCGCAGTCGCCCTCGAAAGCTCGTGCGTTGTTCTGTTGCTGGTGTTGACGGATTTTACGTAGTGACTGACCGCGGGTTGTTGACGACTTTCACTCCTAGTTGGTGTTCGGGGTATCTATTTTAAAGGGCGCGCGAGTGAATTCTCGAATTTTGTCTCGGCTTTGTCGTATATATCTGTCTCCGTAACGTGCCCTGTGCTTACAATGTGACATTGATTCGCTCGTATTGAGTGGTGAAACAAAAATATTTAATAATCTCGAGACACTTTTACCTTGGGACTACTTGGAAAACTAGCCAATATGCCTAAGAACAAGACGTCACCTTTCAACAAACTTGCCCGCTTCCTCAAAAATCGGACGAAGGTTTGATATTACTTAATAATTTATATACTACATACTCTCGTCTACTTTTTAAAACCATAACTGCTAAGTTATCGTCACGATTCATGTGTAAAAGACAGATTTCGTTTAATCTAATGCATATATTTAAAAAAATTTACGTAGCACCTTTGTTACTGTTATGTCTAATGACTAAACATTCTTTAAATAAATTAATAGTTTAATTTCGTTCATAGTTAGAATTTCGAAATAGGAGAAGCAGCACATTCAAGCTTACCATTTCACTTAATTTTTCTTATGAGCCTTTTATGAATTTTCACATTTATGGTTTGACGAGAAATAGTCATGTGACTTTTTTGGATTCGTGTTTACGTGTAAACTCAGTCCATTGGCAACATGAGAGACATAACGAACAGGTAACTTGATGGGTTTAGCCTCGGGTAGGGAGGGGGGCACAGGAGGATACATGCCCCCCCCCAACATCAAAATAGTTTTTAAAAATAATGATAATGCCTGTAAAATAATTTATTTTTGTATCATTTTTGAACAGAAGGTTAATTAAATTTCTAACCAATATTTGTATTGAATTATTACCGTAGTTAAACATTTTCAGCAAGTTCTTGTAATTTTACAATTTTTATGTGTGGTTTTACTAAAAATACTAGATAATGTGCCGCCCCCCCTCCCCCCCCCCAAAAAATTAGTCACGCTACGCCTATGGGTAACTTCACTACACTCTCGAACCATAACAGAAATTCAACATTACACAGGAGGCTTTATGTGCCAGTAAACACTATTTTTCTCTACTGAAACCTCGTAATACTATTAGATTTTTGGAATGAATGGGTACTGTTTTACTGGTTTAATATTAAAATTACAGATGTGTGTCTTGATGGAAACAAGATCAGAATTATGATAACTGCATTTGGTATACTGTTTTTTCTTAATATCTTAAGGCTTTTTCACGATGTAGTGTTTATTTTTCCAAAACTTTCAGCCACGGCGTTTCAAAGGGAAACCAACGCTAAAAATTTTCTTTCTACTGGACCAATTGTAAAATACTGTTCAAACAAATATTCTACGTGGAATTTTTTTTAGGATTGTGTATCTAATATTTTTATTTAATGTGTACTGCAAAATGTAACGGAGGTATTTTTATTAAAAATATCAACGAAATTTCGTTCCTGGTACGGTGATTGCTTCAGAAATGTTACGCTCAATAGTTCGTGTTTAAAAGTTGCATTTTAAATTGATCCATTTTGTAATTCTTTGTAACATACGTTCTTATTAACTCTCCAAAAAAAACTTAAGACAAGTAGTGTGTTCAGAGTAAAATTACAAGCTGTACCTATCTCGGACTAGTCAACATGTCGACTACTGAACGAAATGTGAACACGAACTGACGTGTGACATGGGAGTGAATCCGCGTGAACACAGCGTTCTCCCTTCGTTTTAGCGAAATTTTGAACTGTCGAGTAAAATTCTTTCAAAAAGCTAAGACAAGCATTTATTTAAATTTTAATTGTATTTATTTTACAATATATTTGTTATTTTCCTTTACAATTAGCTTTTTTCCTAAGAAATACAACTGTTTATTTAGTCCAGGTCATTTTCACCTCTTATATATAACGATTGAAAATGATGACTGCTTCATTGATATATGTTGAGTATAAGACCTGATTCTACTCCAGTTTTCTCCACAACTAAACGAAATTGAGAATACCAAAATCGCCCTTTTTTGTTTCAGCCATTTGATAATACGCATCAGTTGAAGACTTAAAACGCGGTGCTCACAAGTCTTGACGAATAAATTAAGACAAATTAAAGTAGTGTTTTTTTTTGTGTAGGCCTGTTATTTAGAGTCCTGGGGGGGGGGGTGTTTATTCTCTGCCAGAAAAAATAAGCGAAGATTAGCAAATACCAAGACTGTACATTGATGGGCGGCCAACTATTTATTAGTGATAAACTGTAACCTATCGAACACTTAACTTTCGTATCAAAACGTGTTACAAATATTTTCCATTTCTTTACGTCGATCAGCCTTGCAGAACGGAACAACAAAGTAGAAAGGAATGTTTAATTATCACTGCATTTCATTAGTTCAAAAACATGGTACATATTTTTTGTTACTATCAGCGAAGCTTCCGTGGCTATAAAAAGATATGGCTGCGTCATTCACGCCGACGGGAAATGGCCGCTTCCTTGTTTGTTCAGCTAATGTCAGGTTCACGACACTTGGCATTGGTAGGCTCCTGCAGTCGAATGGGCATGGCGGGTTGCGTGACCACATAGGGGCACGCCCCTCACACCACAGTACGTATGTCATTGTAATGCCTTTTTTTCCGGCGGCACAGATGATTTGAAGTCTCAAATCTTTTTTGAGACCAGTGAAATTATACGCAGTATACTCTAAATCTTAATTAGTGAATATTCAGCGATTCACGCCGATGGATGGAGCAGTTTCAAAAAATTTATTCGTTGAAAAACCACTGATATTTGTGACAATTCACCGACTTCGATAGAGAGTATCAACATTCCACAAGTTAATTAGTGAATGACCACATATGTTCCAAGAATTTCTCACTAATTAGATAAGTGAAAACTGTTTTTTGAAAACAACTGGGAAAAACTGTGAATATTCACTGATTCACTTGTAAGATGTTGGCACTCTTAAAGGAAATCAGTGACTATTCACTGATTAAACTAAGACTATTTTCCTGGTTCATATTATTGAAACTGCTCCATCCATCAGTGTGAATCAGTGAATAGTCACCAATTCAGATTTAATGTGTACATAGTTAAATTTTATGCCTTATTTTGCAGTAGCTTTTTTATGCTGCTGTTTTATAACCGTAAGATTTTAGATGCCAATGATGTGCAAAATATTGCAGGTCAATGATAACTGTGTAATATTTATTAACAGTGCATTTTATATTTGCGTTTTCTAGAACATCCTGTTAGTAATCTTGACTGCGATTTAGTTTTGGTTGTTATTTATGTTAACGTTGGATGGTGTGTAGGCATATTGTTCTGGCTGTTATTGTATTGTTTAAAATGTGTCATTTATATTATTTCAGGTTGTTAGGATTACTAGAATTGGGGGGGGGGGGTCTGCAATGTTAATAGTTTTGAAATTATACTGTTTTTA
>PNEQ01096560.1:0-10074 GCA_003012365.1 Medauroidea extradentata | reverse complement strand
CCATTGATTCACACGTAGATTATATAAGAAATAAAATCCTACTCTGAGTAACCATCGTAGTTTTTGGGCTGCGCTCAGCAGAGCACTTAATGTGCAGTGTTATGTAAAATGTTTTGTTAGTATGTATGTGTCGCCGCAACCCTTATGCAAGTACATTAAATACCATACATTATACTGATGCGGACCGCAAAAACTGATAGTGCTTATGCATAATATTTCCTATAGTGATAGTAATACCGCGTTTGTTGCGTTGTATCCTGTGTCCGCAAGAGTTCAGGCTTTTCTAATGCTTTTGCGATAAATATTGTTACATGTATATATGGTATCGGAAAATCTTACTGTTTCGTCTAAAATATTTTTTAGTGTACTTTATCCAGACAGAAAATACTTGGTTTAGGCTAATTAATTAGCTAACGTAAATGTAGTAAAACAAACTGAAGTGTCTTGTGGCTAGCGAATGTTGAGTCGCAGAACACCCACAGTTATACTTTGTTTCATACATGTTTGGATAAATTTGACAGAAACTTAGGCCTACAGGCAATAATTTGTAATATTGTGTGATTTGTGGCGCTACACAAGACAAACTTTGCAGTACAAATTCTAAAATGGACATTTCAGGTTAATTTTAGAGTTAAACATGTCTTCTATTGTGCAGAAAATCCCATAATATTAACAATTATTGCCATAAGTTGCTGTCAGATTTATCCAAACGTAAATGAAACGGTGTAAACATAAAATAACTAAATACGCAACGGTATCCTATATCCAGCAAAACACTTGAGTTTGTAAAACTCCCCCCACTGCAAAAATCATTCAAATATCGCACACAGTGAAGATTGCTAACAAAACTGGAAGATGGTTTTTTTTGTGTCTGTTTTCTTGTAAGTTTAAAAAATTAACTTTTAAATCTTAAGTAATGAGGAGGAATGAAGACTGTAAAACTGATGTTGTTAACTTTGTTTCTCAATGGGTTGGGTGGCCTATCACTCAGGGGTTCCGTGGAAATGGTCTGAAGCAATTAGTGTGTTTGTTGCGTGATAGTTGACGTGCCGGTATACACGTAGTGATGGGGGAGAGTCCTCGTGAACTGGACTGGACCTGGCATGACTCAACACTGTTGTCATCACTTCTCTGCCGCGAGTAAGCGCTTAGTATCTGTCTTGTGCTTGCGTCACCTGCGCCGTCATAGTGGCAGTGTTGGTGGTCCGACCACTCTCCTCCCGGGGTAGGCGAACCCTGTTCGATTCCCCGTCGAGGTCGAGTCCCAATTTTTGTATAGCTTTGGCCGGTGTGTGTTTCTCGGTGAACTCGCTTTCCCCTGTAATTGAATTCCTTCGCAACTCGATAGATCTTCTATATCATCTCTTCGGGAACGTTTGGAAGCCTGTCTCTGAGGGGTGTAGTTTCTTCCCCTAAATCGATATTGTCATAGACGTACGCGGCAGTTAATCTTTGGGGAGGACAAGTAGAGGCTTGTACAGGGGCCCCAAATGTCGCTCACCTCTTTAAATCGGGGCTCCGTGGGTTCCCCCCCCCCCCCTCCCTGAAAAATGTTGATTTCAAGGTGCAAAATGGGGTCTATTTCAGCAATTTTCATGCATACCCTTTGAGTATAACGCGGGAGGGAATGTTAATATTTTATATTATAGGTAATTTCTTTTAGGAGGCATGTCTCTACCATGGTAACTAAGCGTTTACGGACATATGTCCATATCACTTATTATTTATAATTAAATAATAATATGTTTTATTGCGCCAATAGATGTTAACTTTTGAGTGTGTTGAAACGCTTACATTGGTGTTTAGTTACGTGGAAGTTTTCATATTAAAAATAATAAAGATGGCTGCAAAACGGATGAAAGAAAATTTTATCCACAGCTCACTTTATCGTGAACGACCTGTAATAACTAAAACTTCAATCCTAAATTATAATTGTAGTTGACTTTGTGAGCACATTTACTGTCTGGCACCGAAATATTGACCTTTTTTGTTCCGGCCCAAGATTTCAAGCTTACATAATTAGTTTACGGTCTGTTTCCTAGGGTTCCTTTTTTTTCTCTTTTTTTTTTTTTGTGGTATTTCGCTTATCATTCAGGTAACACACACACACACACACACACACTTTCTTACCGTTGATTTGTGTGTTTCTGCTCAGCAGTTGTAGTTGTATGCTAAGCTTTTACTTTGCCGTAACATCGAGATGCTTGGGACGTAGGTAATTCGTAATTGATCTGTAGTGAAAAATTACACGTTTAGTTTCTTAAATAGACTGAGTATGTTAGCTGCCGTCGTGCTAAACTTGAACTGTCGCATTCTTCCCATATTCAGTTAGTAAGGCATGCTGGGTTATGTGCTAAGATTGCTACCAGACTGAGCCAAGCACGTCAGGTAGAGGCGGTTGAGAATTAAGTGTGCACTTGTAAGACCCTGGTTACTTCTTACCTTTCAGATAAGTCCGGCCACTTTTTAATGTAAACGAATTATTAGTCTAGGCAAGTTGTCCTTCAAATGTGCCACTTCATCGCTAATCACATATGGCTCTGTTTCACCAACCTATGTTAAGAATTTAAAGAGGATTAACAGAAGATTTTACACGTTAAACCTTCTGTGAATCCTCTGTATGTTAAATTCTTAAGGCCATGAGCTTTCATTTATTTCAAACAATTGCAAATAATTTAAATATTTTTTAACCAAATGCTATTTGAGACTGTGGTAAGTCATACGATACACAATTCTGCCAGAGCGTTTTTTTTAATAGTGTACCGTTTGCTAGAAAAAATATTATTTTGGTTAATTTTGGCTTATTTTGACAACAGAATGTGTGCTATTTCAGGGGTAAAAATCCGTTTGGTGTATTGCAACAAAAATTCAGATACACGCGATATTATAAGTGTTAAAACTGCCAGAATGACTGTTTGATATATGTATTAATTTGCTTTAAAAATATATTTTCGAAACCACTGCTAAACTAAAGAGAGAGGCATTAACAAAGGTTGATGAAACCGGCCGTATAACTAGTAGATATATCCTAGGATAGCAAGACCGAAACAAATGGAGGAAGTAGAATGGAATTATAAGCTGTCTTGTGTGATCGTCACAGACACTGCACAGCAAACTGCTAAAAATAAACCTGTGATTCTGTGGTGTACTTTATCCAGTGATAAAGAGGCTTAGATATCTAAGAACTCATAACGTGTTAACATTATCTGATGCACGCCTTACGGCCAATTAGATATCGCTAATGTGATTGCCAGTGACGTCACAGATTCGTGTGTGTAGGGATTAAGGTTCTGTAATCTCCAGGGTTCGCGTCATCAGCCCAGGCACAGCAAAATTGTGGCAAGTTATTAAATTGGTCTAAATTTGCCAAATAACTATGGGAACGAGTGGAATAAACATTTATGAGCAGAGTGTACCAACTGACACAAAATAAACTTCGGCGGCCTTTCACGTTTTACAAAATATTTTGTATTTGTACAAAAAATCTTGGAAAATGGTTGCAAAATAAATTGTTTTGCTTAAAACAGTTGTAGAAAATGCAAGAAATTTATTGTAAAACACACAAAAAATGTTTCGAAAGATACGAAACTTATAATTTAAGTGTACAAAAATTTCTACGAAGACTTGATGTGTATCAACGTCAGCACGCTCTTGTTTCGAGAATACGATACATTAGTTACTTAGCTGCCGTAAAAATACTCCTGTGTGTTTGTATAGGTTATATCGTGGAAACCTGAACAGTGCGCTATCGAACAAAACCTTTATTATTAACATTTAATGACGCTGTGCCAATAAAACAGGCCAGCGAATGTCGTGCTGTTGCGATAACAATAGTAACTTAATGGTTTTTTGTGGCAGTTCACATGTAGTAAGACTGCCCATTTGAGATTGTGCTAGCTAATAAAAATTAGTTTTGGTAAAGTTTGAAGTCCTGATAAGGAAGTAGATGTTACTGTCGTGTTAGAATAATGCGTATCTTTTGTTACAGTTATGTTAGAACAATGTGTATCTTTTGTATGAAGTAATAGTGCCAGATAGCTTGTTCGTAAGTTTAAAGTTGCACAATATGCATTAAATACATAGTCAAAATGTTTTTAATTTTAGTCTATTTTACAATTTTTAAAGAATACAAAACCTTTCTATGTAATCACAAAGTTATCGGGCAGTAGCTCGGTTATTTTATTACCGCTGTACACAGTTGGATTTCTGTATTAATGATAGTTTTATATTTTATACGAAATTAAAAACCGATACTTAGATATTTTCTTACACAAACTGTACAATATCAATTCAATTCATAATGATTGGCGAAAATTTTAGTTTGTATACGAGAAACGTTTATTTGTTGCTGTAAGGCGCGTAATAATTAATTAAAATCTTTTCTTGTATTTTTACAAAGTGTGCTATTTTATTACAAGACAATATTATTTTATATTTGCGTTAGGAATAAACAACTTAAGATTTTTGTGTAACTGCTCATAGTGGAGATAGCATTCGCAGTGCATGGAAACTTGTCGCCAAGGACAGGAGGTGCTCTAGTTTGTGTGCTGTCTCGTACAGCGTGAGAACTTGTTGCTTTCACAGCATGGAAGAAATTCAACGCCCGTTTGAAGGTTGTCACAGGTGCTGCTCGCAAGGTGACGTAACCCAACCAGTACAGAGACAGGTTGCCTGCGAGGAATTGAGGCTAGAGTGCACAGGCAGCACACTTGACGTGACTGCCTTGACAGTAGTATTGGCTGTTCATGGTAACGTGAAAACTCCCCTCTCCGCCTTTTTTTTTCTAGTAATAAATATACTGCATTTCATTGCTGCCTCAAACATCATATTTAGCGAACGAATTGTATTCATTGCGTGACCTATATTACGCTTATTCAAGCGGCAATGTTTACGATAGGCAGAAATATATTAATTTGTGACTGAAAGGGAATATTTCGCAGTCCTAACAGCGAAGTGTCTTAAGTAGCTTTTTCGGTGTATGAATGTCTTGTACAGTTCCGAATGTAACTTGAAGGCCCGAGACGTCTCGTCTACAAAGTAATCGTGCGTACAAAACGTTGATCGACTGTTGTGACTGTGTCACTCCGCATCAATTCATGTTGCGGTAGTTGTTTTTCCTGTTAAACTATTCTAATATCATTAGTGATCCTGAAATTTCGCGGATTCATTTGAGAAGACTTTAGAGTTTAAACTTATGTACACGTTAATTACTTTCCCGATTGGCTCGTTGTTATTGAAACTCATTCTTGAGGACTCTGGACCAATAGAAGACCTGTGTCAAAACGCTCACTGGACTCCCGCGCTACCTTCTCGTATGTACAACTACAGGACTGTGGAGTCCAGCCGGCTGGTCGTTGAACCAGCGGAATTTCCGGGTCTCTAAATATCATAGACCCACGTTGAACTCAGAATTTCGTAAGACCACATACTTCCCGTAAGTAAATCCATTCTCGCTGATCTCGGATTCTGCTTTTCCTGTTTCTACGATTCTCCTACCTACGCTCTGCATTGTTCGGTGATTGGTTATTGTAAAGCAAAGCGGTGGGGGGAAAAAACCTGGGCCGGTATTCTTGCGCTAAAGTACGTTGACGCATAGTGCCGATGCAACAATCGCTAGCGGGAAGTCATTGTCGGGGGCCGAGTGCTGGGAAACTGCGGCGACGACGATCACGATGAAGCCGAGGAAGAGGAAGGTGAGCGTGCTGGGCTCTGGCAACCTCGGCACCGTCATGGCGAAGATCGTGGCGACGAACGTGCCGCACATGGCGCAGATGGACGACGCGGTGACGCTGTACGTGTACGAGGAGTTGGTGAACGGGCGGAAGTTGTCGGAGGTGATCAACGAGACCCACGAGAACGTCAAGTACCTGCCCGGCCGCCGACTGCCGGACAACGTGCGCGCCGAGCCGGACCTGGTGCGCGCGGCCGCCGACGCCGACCTCCTCGTGCTGGCCGTGCCGCCCGCCAAGGTGCGCGCCGTCTGCGACTCGCTGCGGCGACAGGTGAAGCCGACGGCGGCCGTCGTGTCGCTGGTGCGCGGCCTCAACGAGGACGGCGAGCTGGCGTCGCGCGTCGTGCAGAGGATGTTGAGGACGCGCGTCGCCGTCTTCATGGGCGCCGGTACGGTCCGCGAGCTTGCTGACGAGCTGTTCACAGAGTGCACCATCGGTTGTCGCGACCGCCGCCTCGAGCCTTTGTTGCGCGACCTCTTCAGCACGCCCTACCTCAAGGTACGGTTAATTCTGCAGCGTAGGAAGAGTTTGCTGGAAACTAGTAATACAATGTTAGGCGAGACAAAGATAAAAAATGGGTACTTGATTATAATTTTATTTGTGATAAACAGCCATTTCAGCTAATTGTTTATACAAAAAAAATTAAATTCCTTAATCACGAAATCACTCTAAACCGGAAATAACACCAGACATTTAGCGACACCAGCGCAACTGGTGGCAGAAATTGTCCGTTGCCAAACTAACATTATCTTCCTATCTTGTAGTAGAGTTAACCTTGATCTAGGCGAGTGCTGCTTTCCATCTCCTTGTTGGTCCTCAATGCGTCGTCGATCACCGATTCTGCAGGCGACATACAGTACTCTCGTGGAAGTGGATGTGATGTGCTGTTGCCTGCGGCTCGAACGTCAGGTGTTTTAGCGTTCACTTGGGTCGTGTTCAAGTACATAATTATCGGCTGTGCACGGCATAATGAGCCCCCTGTTTCCCTTCCAACTCAATGTCTGTATTTTTGCCTCGCTTTAAATACGCAATGCCGTGTATCTTATAACCACATTGTGTAATTTTAGTTGTTCCCAAAAAGTTAATGTCGGAGATAGAAATAAAATACTTATGTTGGTGGTTGATGTCGGTTGGGACTGGGAGGGTCTTAACAAATGTTCAATGTACTCTACTGTTGTGGACATACGTCATTGCAATATTATGTCGTCCCAGAAATCTTAGAATGAGACTTAAAAAAGCCTAGTTTGGCTGTAGTCAACACATCCATAAATCGAAACAACAGAACATGGTTTATAGATGTGTTGACTACAGCCAAACTAGGCTTGTTGTTTCTCTCTCTTTTTTTCGTTTATTTTTTCTTGGTCTCATTCTAAGATTTCTGTCATTCTGCTGGGACGACATAATATCGCAATGTCGCTGGGAGAGAATAGCAAGGTTGTAAGCGTCAACATTTACGATAATAAAGTATTCGTTTTAGTGAGAGTTACATGTCAGTCTGGGCATCCTGGCTGGGTAATTAATTCTGGATGTGTCAAACCGGAATAAATAAGGTACTCAGAATGCTCATTTTGTCACTCGGTACATTGTAGAAATAATATTAATTTTTTTTTGTAAATTTTGGCACTTACAACCTAGTAATTCTCACTCACCGATATGTCCACAATAGTACAGTACGTTATTCTGCCCCATTGCAAGGAGACACAAACGTTCAGGTTATCGTAAATTGCCTGTATCATGCTGCCAATATACATTTTAACTAAACGCTAACACACACAGAATAGTTCGCGGTCTCGGTGTATTAGGTGGCGTTAGTTCGGATTCCTACGTCTTGGCTCGTTTGAAAGATACTCGATAGATAGTAATTTGCTGTCAGTCCTGTAATCAGTTTATATCCCGACCTTGCTTGCCGGATGGTGTGGGTGTTGGCAGTCGTATGTCTTTGTTACGAGGGTCGCGCATACATCTTCCTGCCTTTGCCGGGACGCGCCGTCGTGTTGTGAACAGTGCCATTGTTCGCCGTGACGTGGCCGGCACGTTAATTGGCCGCTGTGTTTCATTTCGGAAGTATTGCGATCATGTGCGTCATAGCTGGCCTCGTTGGTATTTCAGTGCTGCGATATAGGCCTATGTTATTTATCGGTGTATTTTTTTTTTTTTTTTTTTTTTGATGCTTGAGTGAACGATATTTCTACAATTTGTGAACGGTCGTCAATATTATAACGCTCGTACGTATTACGCATAGCTAGAAAAGACTTGCTATATTAATGTATTCACAACAGCTACTTTAACATAATTATTATGCAGATAAGAGTGAACAAATCAACACTGATAAAAGTCAGTGATAAACAAGTCGTAGCGCATGTTATGACTTTATGCCCCTTGTCGTAAATGCTCCATATTTTTGTTAAATGTCGGAACTGTGACTAGGTTGTAGGTAGAGGAAGTTTTCGGTAATTGAATTTAAGATTTCAGAAAACTCATTTCAAGTTTGTCACTTGTTACTGGATATGAGTGCGTTAGGCACGTTCAAAAAGACTCGCGGCCAATAAAACCTCACATAAATTAAGGACGTTGACCTGAAGTAAAGTATAAAACTGGTCATTCACTGGCCACTGGGGGGAAAGGTAGAAGGGCGTGGAAAATTTTTAGGATCGTGTTTACCGTACAGCGAATGAACCAGCGAGAGTTTTGCGGTTAGCGATTTGTAAACATTCTTGTGGAGAGGCTCAAACGGGAAGCTATCGTAGTGTTAGCTGGTTGTGGTTGGCGACTCAGTGCATGACGGCGGGGTGCAGGTGGCGGTGGTGCACGACCCTGACGCCGTGGAGGTGTGTGGTGCGTTGCGCGGCGTCGTCGCGTGTGCTGCCGGCGTGTGTGAGGGCCTGGGTCTAGGCGTGGCCGCCAAGACGTCGGTGGTGCGAGCCAGCCTGCTGGAGACCGTGCGCTTCCTCGACGCCTTCCACGCCGGCTCGCGTCTGTCGACGTTCTTCCAGGCCTGTGGCGTGGGCGCCTCTCTCGCCGCCAGCTTCGCTCCCAGCAGGCACGCGCGCCTTACCGCCGCCGTGGCTCGCACACGTCGTCCTCTGGCGGCGCTCGAGGAAGAGCTGATGGGCGGCCAGGCGCTGCTGGCGGCAGAGACTGTGCGTCAGGTGGTGCGTGCCGTGACGTCCCGCGAGCTGCTGGATCAGTTCCCTATCTTCTCTGCTCTGCACGGCATCCTGGAGGGCCAGCTGCAGCCCGAGGCGATCCTCGCAGCCGTGCGTGGTCTGCCCGACCTCGCCCCGCTCTGCCGCAATCTCTCCGTCAACTGAACGTCGCTCAGCTTTGTATTACGTTTATATCGCTTGTGAAATACACTGTATCTACCAGACGTAATTCATCTGCGTTGTTCCTGTATGGTCAGTAACATACTAGCTTGGACATTCTTTGAGGAATCTCAGGGTATTGAAAGTCTTCGCCAGACTTCATTAAACAATTCTGAGGTGAAATTCTGCTAGACATCCTTTGCCTGATCAAAACCAATTTGTGTGCGTAGTAATACCGTTTACAATAAATATATCGTCAGCGCTGTTGTATTATACTACTTCGTTCTTGTTTCTAAACGTATTTTTATAAAATTTGCTTAATATTTTTATCATACAGGATGACGTGTGTGAATTTGGCTTTCTTGTTCGTTTTTCAGCAAGCATGTTGCAGTTATTTGAATTGAAATGTTGGTAAAATAATTAAATCTTACTTTACTGGGGTGTACTGCACATATAATCACATCTTAACTTATTTCGCTATTCCTTAACATGTATGTTTAGGTAAATACCGTTGTCATGTGGGTCTGAAAATAACAGCATTACATGTTCGTGTGAACGGAGGTTGACGTATATTATGGTAACAAGCGTTAGTATCTTTGCGGGAAGAAATGCCATTGCGCTTACCGCAAGAGTTAATAGTTTGTCATGGTTAGCAAGTTTTATTTCTGAAGGTCTTCAGTCTTTCTGCACTGTAAGTGTTTTGAATTTAGTAAAAATCTCAGACAACGTTTTTATGTAGCTTATTGTACCGTTTTACACAGTTACCAACTGATTTTTTTTTACTTACAATTTATACTTTTGATTTGATTCGTAAGTCTGTGGCAAAGTTTACCTTAATTATAGGTATAGGTGATTCGGAATAAAGTGAACACTCAAAAAAGCCCTGATTAATTTCTATTTCCTGCCAGTTTATATCTTTCCGCCGATGTAAACACAAATAATGCCACGTGCTTTTATTTACATAGGGTCGTGCAATGTTTACAACTACATTAAACTGCTCCGATAAATTTTAGCTACAATATCTACTCATTAAATGC
>PNEQ01096559.1:46446-62935 GCA_003012365.1 Medauroidea extradentata | reverse complement strand
AACTAAAAAGTCTTTGATATATTGTTACTGGATTCATAATAAAGTAATCCCGAATATGTTTAAATTTTATACACAAAATTGAAATTCACTCCTACACATAACTAGTTTGCAGCACATATTGATGGGCTAACATGCAAACACGAATGGATTATCGAGCGAATACACTTGGGTGTCACTAGGCGCGTGCCAGGAGGCTCTGTCTGGTTCTGCTCGTGCTACTGCAGGTAGTCCCGAGCTTGGGTGGGGGGTGTCTTGACGGGATGAGGATGGGGGAAAAGAAGGCGAGAGCCATTAGGACGGGACAGTGGTACACTCACGCCTAAAACATTGTTGCTTAGCAATACCTAGAATTTCAAGCTGGTAATATCACCTTAACCTCGAGCATGGTCGTAGGACAGGTCTGGACACTCGCCTGGAAACTTGACCCCTTTGTTTCGCTGCAGTTCACCAAGTTACCGAGAGTGTTTATCATCTTTGGCGCTGCAATCAGGGTGGTCTGGCTCAAACTCCAACCACTTCCCTCCCACTTTTTCCAGTTTTTACATTATAAACATGAACAATTTGTCTAAATGTATTTTTTTTTTTTCAATTTATGAAATACTTCCTTCACTCACAATCCTAAAACATGGCTACAGCAATCATTATTTACTCTTGTACCATCACCACCCCTTCATCAACAGGGCTAACCTCACTAATGGTGATGGTAACTAGATAAAAATGTACAAGAACGTGGGTTGCGACTCCATATTATTCGCAAGGACGCTTCGGCAAGCAAGGGTTAGTTCTCATTCCAAACTCATAACCCCAAAATCTCAATGTAGTCATACCAGCTAGTAATCAGCAATAGCTGCAAGAATCATCACATTATTCCAACCAATGAAGAAAGAGGGTAATCTATAAATTTACTTTAAGGAAAACATCGTAAATTCCGTGGTTGAATCGCAGCAGCAATTTATTCAAAACTCAAAATAACATAACAAAACATCAACATAACCTCGAAGATTTTACATACTCAAGTTGTCAATATGAATCAAAACATTGCAAATGAATGTACAAAAATTACAAAATTATTTAACATTAAATTTCCATAAATGCTGTAAAAAGTTGTACAATGAGTACCAAGTTATATTTACAAAATGAATCAAAGAAGTCCTAGTTGAAATTACTGCAAAGGGTGTAGCAAGTACAATAACATAGACGAAACATGAGCTAACCCTATCTTCATAGGAAACTAACTCACACAACATATGCTAACTGAATGCACTTCCTCAGTAGCCAACCCTAACATAAAATCGTGGGGACGCACGCCCCAAAATACATACACGTAAAACTCGGGGGCACTCGCCCATACACATAATCACAAACTCCAGCATAATCTACCTCAGTAGTATGCACACAATCATTACCACCCTAGCTCAGTCTCATAAAGCGGGCACGTAAGGTGCGTAAGAAATACTCGTTCCAATATTATTATTTATCTTCAATTATACACATTCTCTGTCAAAGTGTGACCTTCAAATTACACGTCTGCAGTAACTAATAAATACACAAACAAAACTAAGCTATTGAATTTAAATGTCTGCCCCTTTCTCGTTTTCATAAATTGCTGAAACGTTACGAAAGTTACCGGAAGTTAAACTGTGAAAGAACCGAAAGCGAAAGTTAACTTGAAATTCTGACCAAAAGAAAAATCATAAACAGCAAAATCACGAACGAGACACAAGGACTTGGGCCATTATGCTACAGGACTTCAACTCAAGAAAAACCCTAACAATAAACCAAACAAGGCGCCGAAAATTAATCAATTATAAGTCCTGCAGCATAACAATCCATTCCACATTTACAAAGATGAAAGACAAGAGTAACAATTACATTTCACTGAAAGACGACTGAGCGCATATACGAGGAAAACACGAGTATATATACAAACAGCGTGCATTAATACAAATCAAGATATAGACCTTCCAACATGGTGGAAGAACAACTACTGTAAAGAAATATTATTATGTCGGAACCAGAAATATTACACGAAAAGTACAATGTAATAACTATACAACTCGCTACGTACAATATTAATTACGTATGAAACTCTTTTCATTAATTCACAATATTTTAGAGGAAAAATAATAGTCAATACTATTGGAAACAATTTTTTGAAGTTCGGTAACAGTCACTGGAGCACTCTAGTGAAGCACGAGACTAGCTGCGCTGTCTGCACCTGTGTCTCTGCTTAGTCCACAATATAGGCCTATCTATGGCGAAGAAAGTCATGTTTACTTACTGTGTCGTAAAATATTCCAAACTATAACAAATGGAATATAAGGTACGTAAGGGTTTCTGTAGACGTGAAAGTGCTCAAAATATAGCTGCAGAGAATAACACATATTAATTGCTGTTATCTTGCAATGTCTGAACTGTCTCGGGCGTCGTCAAATAACGTCGTGTACCTATACGGTCGGAACAATGCCACTGTCAATCTACACAAAAACGTAACTGACGATCTGCTAAGTCTTGTAAACGATTCATTTGGGGTTGAATCTTCATACAAATCGTGAAAAGAAGTGCGGATCCAGCACACACTATAATGTAAACACTGTAAAAAAGTGGGCGGAGTTTGATCCCGGCCACCATGATTGCTGCGCCAAAGACGTACAACAGTATCGGTAACTTGGTAAACTGCAACCAAACAACAAGGGAGTCAAGCAAAATACTCCTGAGTCTTGGCATACTGTTTAACAGTATATGTCAAATTGTCTACTTCCACTGCCCAACTCCTCAAATCTGCTAGAGAGAACAGAGTGCCTATGAAAGATCACTGTTGATGGATTTCAGGGTTTAAATTTTCCAAGATTAACTGAATAAACTCTCGATTGGTTAGTGTTATTAACAAGGCTTTACAGGAGACGCTAATATACTGTATAAATTCGGACACATGTTCATTTCGTTTCTGAAAACGATAGATTTTTCCTTCACAATATCATCCTTCATACGCCTAGGGCAAGAGACCTCCCACAGGAGTTCCATCAATGTTGCCCAACTCTCTCCCTGTTCCAAAGTCACCAAAAGAACATCTAATGTTGGGCCCGAGCAATGGGGAATCAACCCTTGCAGGATTTCTTAATCACCAACCTTTAGGTTATTTCACTGCAACCTATCAACAGCCTTGACAAAAGCGAACAGACTTACAGTATCGAAAGACTATAGATGGGGAACATCCCTTAAAGATGACAAAATCAAACCTTTTTTTATGGAGGGCAAGCTGACCCCACTCCCGAGGAACGCTCATCGCCTCATTAAGGCATCTTTATCCTTCTGAACCATAGCAACCCTTTTGTGTTGAAGTTTCTCAATGCCCTCGTTCTCGGAACTCTCGATTTTAGCAATGCGAAGATTCGCAACCAATCCCGAAATGTCCAGCTTATATATCCACATAGTTGCCACGATGTTAAAAATTTTATATTGTTTACAAATAGTATCAAAAAACTATATGCAATCTGTAAATTTCCTAAATACAATTTACCATCAACATTAATTACAGCAAAGAAAATGGCAACAAGTGGATAGTACCTACACACAATCTATTACACACCATTTGTGTGAAGCCAAACTACAACACAATTTTTGTGCCCAAAAGTACCATGCAAAACTGAGTGTTCTTGAAACTAACTTTACTCACTACGTACACAAGTTGTTAGAACACACAAGTGACACAGACAAAAATTTTTCCCCAAAAAAACTGTTTTCGTCAAAATTTGGTTTTGCTTCCAAAAGTTCAAAAACACTCCATTCCTACGCTACAACACCGCATAGAAAACTTTAAAACAGCAGAGTGGCGCAGTTTTACTGTGACCCCCTGGGTTGCCAAATTAATGATGAGAGGGCGTAACTGAAAAGTGGTAAAAATTCGGGGGTGACTGAAATGTAAGATAAGTAATGAATAACTGTAAACAACAGAAACCTGGATAGGTACAAATCATTTCAATGGGGAATATGACACAACACTGCTGTTTCATAATCTTAATATATATTAAATCACAACAGTAACAGACGAAACAAGTTAAACATACAACTATAATTTTAAACTATGGGATGTTACAAGTCAATTATCAGTAAGATGAGACAGTTCAAATAAGTTCGTACACACTAGACAAAAATAACATAACAATTAAAAGAACAAAAAATATATTACATGCCATGGTTCTTCAATTCCGAATATTAAAGCAAGGGTACACTTACTTTTACAGAAATTTCCACTGTGCTAATACAGTATAGTACACATAAGACCACTCCAAAAAATATTCTGTGACAACAGTTAGTCATTATGCATCGGAACAAACCAATCCTAAGGTTATTCATGTGACGCTAAAATTGTTTACGACACATACCTGGCATGTTTAACCCAGCTCACATACACAACTCAGGCGTACATACGCATGATCCAGTGTGTCATGTCGTCTAATTCCCCACTAGAATAGGGTATCACACAGGACAGGGACAGTCTTCATCGTTCAGCAGCGTAGCACTCGGGAAATAACCTGTTTGGCCTCAATTTCCTAAATAAGTTATGAGACCACCAGTGTAAGCCCCAATTCACCATAGCTTCATTTCCACACTTCTGCACAGGCAAGTTAGTGATGCCAGAAAGGCTCCCGAAAGGCTCGTAGAAATTCCTATTGCAAATGTGAATTTTTCATAACGTAATACGTTTTACAACGTGGCACTGAACATATTGTCATATTCTAAACATAATATAATCACGACGCTATGCTCGCACAGTGCACACCGAAAGGATAGCCACAGCAGCTCTCCTCATTACAGACAAATTACAGACAAACCCACATCGCGCTACATAATTATTTTAGTAGCGAAAAGGCTTGTAAGACTTAGGGCGATTTCCTCACACAAAACGTGACCAAACGATTCAGACCATTGTGAAATATCACATAAATTAGTGCGAATCAGTATTTTCTCCGCTTTATTAACTCCGCCGACCCTTCTCGGAGTAGCCTGCCTTGAGCCGCTAACTACCATAACAAACTCTTTCCGCTCCGCCTGCCCGGACATACAAAAGCTCTCACAGCTGCGCGTCTCGACTCGCTGTCCTCGCTCCCCTCTCCTCCTACCCTCCCCGCAGCTCTCACAGCTGCACGTCTCGACTCGCTGTCCTCGCTCCCCTCTCCACCTACCCTCCCCGCAGCTCTCACAGCTGCGCGTCTCGACTCGCTGTCCACGCTCCCTTCTCCACCTACCCACCCCACAGCTCTCACAGCTGCACGTCTCGACTCGCTGTCCTCGCTCCCCTCTCCACCTACCCTCCCCGCAGCTCTCACAGCTGCGCGTCTCGACTCGCTGTCCTCGCTCCCCTCTCCACCTACCCTCCCCGCCTACTTACACGCAGGCGCGTACTCTACCCACTGGGCTCCCAAACTAAAATCCACCCACGGACTTCAGCGTGTAGCCATTCACATGCCACAAACAACCTGAGCATTACATAGTTTCGAGAACACCGGATTTAAATATAATATTAAAACTGCACTAAATTCCAGGAAACTTATATCACGAAACAAAATGTGACACCACAGCCATGTGTGTGTCACACCGCATCACATCAGTGTTTAAATGTTGTTATAGGAGGGACTTCATTATTTGTAGGTATTTATAATTTCCCACTGAGGGGAGTTCACCGAGAATTTTGATTGTTTCAATGTATTTTATATTTCATCGAGATACAGTTTGTTTTGTAGACATACATTGTAACAATTTTTCTCTGTAACAAAAAAATTTAGCTCATATAGTTTTTTATAGTGACATAACAAAGCCAAATTTTTAAGAATGGTTTTTATGCTATAACTTGAAACCAACTGACTTAAAGAACTGAAATAATTCACACTGAATAACAATGTTGAAGGCTACAAGACTTCTTACATACAAACTAACAATACAAAGTTTTGGTATTTCAAAAAATATTCTTAAAGTTTAATTTAAAAAGACACTATTTTTAAATACACAAATAAATTTTTTTGGTTTTGAAAAGAGACCTTGATGTCTTTAACATAGTAATTCAATGAATTATTTCTGTTCGTGAGTCAATCAGTAATTCTTTTCTATACATAACACTGTTTTCTACAAATTTGGACTATGGTAGGCCATTATACAAAAACTATAATAGCTAAAAAAGTTTCACAACAGCGCAAATATTCACAATGTATGTCTGAAGAAAAATTATGTCTCGCAAATATATAAAAAATAACTTAAGCAATAACCTTTCCCGGTGAACTCCACCATTAACGAATAATTCAAACACACTTAGCGTTCTCTTGAAATTTTTTCTCAGTATATTTATCATTTTGAAATGTTAGTTGATTCTTCACATATTATTATTTATATCAACGTAACTGATTTTAAGACATGAATTGACACAAGTATTCAAGTAAACCCAATTGCAAAAGTGCATTTTTCAAGTAAAAATTCAGCAATGCTCCAAGGCTTAAAATAAATAGTGGCACTGAAATATCCCCTATTTTCAGAATTTTTACTTCAGATGCCCTCTCTGACTGCGAGATATAAATCTCAACTGAAAATATGTCATCAGAATACCTCTTACGATTCATTCCTCTTTCAAAAATATACCAAAATATTTGTTGAATAAGTTTTCGTATGAAGATCTATATGGGTACTCGTAACAAAGACGTCCAATATAAGGACATTCTTCCACAATGTGTAATAATGGAGAGTCGCCTTTTAGTATTCTCTCAGTTTAACTAATATTTCAAGAACACCAACTGCTGAAATAAGTGACATGTTCCTATATTTTGCTATCATATCTAGTATCTCGTAATAGTCTTCCACAATAATTGTTCTTGAGACCATGCTGAAAAAAACTTCGTCCATGCGTTCAATATTTCCTATCATCTATTATTTCAAAAGCCGAAGTCAATTTAAGTTCATCAACCTCTGCAAATGTATCAATGTTAGGATATAAGTGTGGTGTGGTCAGATAACTGGTTAATCCACTGCTGTATGCATTTATCATAATACTATTGAAGAGAAGACATCAAAAAATAAACCATCTATTGATCTAGTTTGATATAGACAGGTAAAGCATCGATATGCCACTAGTGAATATTCGAACTATTTCTACGATAACTTTCATATCTATAAATTTATTTAATAAAACGATGTTACCAATAAGGGCAATAAGAATATCACAAGCACAATAAAGAGCCCAAAGACCAGCTGTGAATGGCATAAAAACAAATAAATATGCTGGTTTAAGCTCAGATTTAGCGGCAATATGCGATAAGACTGCTCATACGAGAATGTTGACGTCATTTGATTCCCAGGAAATTTAAAGAAAGCATTTCCAAATATATCAAATTTTTAAACTTGATTTTTCCGCGAAATTGTTATAGTGCCGTTGATTTTCTTTGCAATTTCAGTTATGGGTTTGCTTTCGGAATTATATATAATACTGTGTTTTAAGTCATTGTTTCTCCAGTCGTTTCTGGAAAATAGCATACGCACCACGATTCCATGTCCTTTGATGTCATTTAATTTTCTGCTCAATAACATCCTATATTTTTTGTTGTTCCCGAATTCAACCAACACACCACTCTCGGCAAACTGATCATACATTTGAATACTCAACTTGTTGCTTGGAACGAAACTATTTACAGAGCTAGGCACATAATCCACAATCGTTTTATTGCGTAGAGAAATTATAATTACATTGAGAAGACGGTATTCGTCCCACGTAGCAGCGATCTGACGAGAACGTGCAAACACCTCCTTTGCAGTTAAAATCAAAGTGAATGGAGAATGAGGAGTCCGAAACGATAGAGATGCATGTACATCTAGATTTTCCCAAAATACTCTACCTAATTGGCTAGCGAACCAGAACACTCCATGAGTAGTAGCCATTGTCATCATGTATTTTTGGAACATGTCTTGTAATGAATTGTACTTGTTCATGTGCAAGGTTACTGTGGATATATGTGTTGTAGCATGAAGTTAAGCAAGTACCTCGTCAGTAACTCAGAGACTGGAGTCATCCTGCAACACGAATGTTACAAAACCCACTGTGCTGGAGTACACGTCGTCTATAAAGTCTCTACTCATTGCTACCACTTCCTTCTTCATGTAATTCTCTTTAACTGTATTAAACAGAATTTGTAATACACAGTTCGTTGATATGCACTGCAGACATACAATAAGAACTATACTCTTTATAATAATTTCGTACTCTGTTTTAATTGTGAGACCTTACATATTTACAAATGTTCCATTACTTCGGTCTCCTATGCTAGCAGGTGCTTACAATGCTTAACAAACACGTACTGTAACCACAGACTACAACAGACTATGCAGTCAAACTTTCATGCGACCATGTGTATCGATCGCTTTGATCTCATTTGAATCATTTAGGATGTCCGTTCTCAAGTGAAACAGAAAAACAAGAACGTACAATTTTTAGTCTTTATGGTCACGCTTATATTAGTTTATTTATGTATTTTTTAATCTGCTGGTTAAAAGCATTTCGTAAGATAGAATGTGAAAACAAACTCAAAAAATACGTTTTTATCTAATAAACTAATAAAGCTTTGTACACCATAGGCTGTCTAGAGGAATGATTTCAAAACATTTAAATGTTTGTGTTAATATTAGGTTTTAATGTATTATAGTATAGATTGATTTCATTGTTATGGTGGGAATCCTCAAACGTACCTTGGGACCAATTTTTGCACCAAATTCTTTCAATGACATGCGTGCACATTTGAAGTTCTACGTCATGATTATTGATGGATTATGTTTCCAACTCTTAGCATCTCGACATATAAGCCTCAAAAGTAAGGGTAGCATTTACCGTATTCCCATTACCACAGTCAAATGACAGACGTATCTGCACGAAAAGCCCACTGGCAGCAACTATGATGCATACACGCAGTTGTGAACGTAAGGCACTACAAAACTCTTGTGCAAAAGTAATTTTGCGAAACTTTCCTGTCCGTCCGAGGTGGCCGTCTGTGTGAACGTATTGTGCGCGTTCACGGCCCAGAAGTGCAGAAGCTGTTAGGATGAGACACCACGCGCAACGCGCCTCACTCTAGCCTCTAGGCGCAAGTCACTCAACTGATACGCAGTCTTCTCACAGACAAGGCGCTTGTATTAGACTCCCAGTGATGACCCTGCCATTGTATGGCCTATTATTTGGGAACCTTGTTTTTCGCGAAAAGAATTTTGCCTCACTTTGTTTCCGTTGCAGTGGCTGGTGGTACGGTCAGGAACTTGAAAGTGACTGATGACTCTGCAAGTGACCGGTGACTGTACCAACAACATGCTATATCCACCAGGGAACCGACTGGAAAAATTATGGTCAAGTGCTTACGAACCGTCTGAGAGCACAGTCAGAGGTCCTCATGAGTGAGGCTCTTGAGTCACACGTGGAAACCCTGACCATGGTTATCCAAGACACCTCTGAGGACGTACTCTGGAAACGGAAGCCTTCAAGAACATTAACAGCTGGTGGACGGAGGAACTCGAGGTGCTAAGCCGCGACCTGGGGGCGACCCGACGGCACATTCAGAAACCATCTGGTTCACTTCGGGAGGAAGATGCCGCCAGTTATAAGGCAGCTCGTACGAGGTATATCAATCGAATCCGAATATCCAGGCTGGAGTCTTGGAGATCCTTTGTAGAGAGTTGAAGGTTCCCTGGGGCACTGTCTAACGGATAGCTTCAGGGAAGCAGAGAGTGAACGATCCTGTGGCAAATTCCGTGGAGATGAAGTCCATAACATGATGAACATAGTGGAGAGTACAGTATGGTTGTTGTTAGACAGGATACTTCCCAACGATAATCCCACTGGCGACGAGCATAAGCATGAGTGCAATAGGGCAACAGCAATGCGTCCTCCGAACACTGAGGACACTGACCCATTCATCAAGGAGGAGTTGACCGAGGTGGTCTATGGGCTGGAGCACAAAAAATCTCCAGGTATGGACGCCATCACGGCTGATGTCCTGAAGCGAGCATATTCGAGGCTGGCAGAACACCTGCTCAAACTATATAATGACTGTCTGGCAAAAAGACTCTTCCCTAGGCAGTGGAAGACAGAACTGGACCGAACCTTGTACAAGGGGAAGGGCGATGTACGGGCGAGGCTTCCTCTTACCTGCTCCTAACCATCCTACCAGCATTGTGGTAGTAGCTTGAAAAGCTGCTATATCACCGACTCTTGTCCTTTTTAATAGGTGAGAATGTTATGGCCCATAACTAGTACGGCTTCCGTCCTGGATTTTATACTGATAATGCACTGCGTGATGTCATTCGAGCAATCGATGACTCGTCCGCCAAATATGAGATGAGAGTTTTCGTGGACATCAGAGGAGCGTTTGACAACGCCTGGTGGCCAGAAATACTGTACAAGCTGAGATGTATGCAGTGACCTCGTAACCTTTATCGTCTAATCGGAAGTTATTTTGAGGGCCGGAAAGGGGTTATGGCTCTTCGAGCATCCACAGTCGAGAAACGCCTGAGGAAAGGTTTCCGCAAGGGTCGGTGCTAGGTATATTATTTTGGAATTCGCTATTCAACATTCTTCTCTGCATTCCTTACCTGGTCGGCTGCCAGATGTTTGGATATGCGGACGACGGATTGTTGATGATCGGAGGAAGTTCTCGCCGAGATCTGGAACAGAAAGTAGAACAAGCCACTCGGCTTAACTATGAGTGGTCATGGAAGAGTAAAACTGAATTTTTGAGTTACCGAAACAAAGTGCATGATACTGAAAGGCACCTGGAAAAAGGACCTTCGAACACTACCCCAAGGTGGTCTTCAACGACTGCCGGTTGGGGTTTTTGTACAGACCTGCAAATATCTGGGCGTATTCCTTGACGAGCGATTGTCCTTCACTTCACATGTGAAGTACATAGCTTTGAAAGCCATGGTACTCTTTCAGTGAGAGGGATCCCCTCGGGTAACAGAGGTCAAGCTGCATTCGTTGGAACTGGTCAATGATCAACTTTGTCGATTCTGTCAAGTGCCGCATATGATGGAGAACGCAAGAAATAACTGTGAGTTCTCGGAGATCCCGAGGGACTTAGCTCTTCTCGGACACGACTACATCCTGGCCGCAGTTGCGGCTGACAGCACAGCGAGAGCGAAGCTGTCGGAATTCGTCAGGGTGGTCATGCGTCGGCTGGAGGTTGTAGAAATGCAGCAGTCAGTCAGATGGGTTGAACTCCCTGTAGGCGTGGGCAGATTCCACGCCGGGTAGGCTTCAGAGTTAAATAATCACTCCTTACTTTCCCACAACATGTTTCACTTGAAAAAGAAATAATATGCAAGTTTTGCAAGGGAAAGGGCTGGCACACTACGTCTGAAACATCCAGAAGCCAGTATATTAAGGTGTGTGCCTGCTCAGGCCACCTAACGGTATACAGAGCTTAAATGGTATGCAAAGGTACGACGTCGAGCGGAAAAACTGGAATACTCAATCGTCAATAAAATCTGAACTACTCATCAAAATTCGATAGAATTTTTTGCCGAGTAGATATTCTATCAGTAGACGTTTATTTATATATAACTATGCGGGGGTACGTTTTGCTCTCGAATAAAAAATTAAATGTGAAAAAGTGATAGTGGGAGATATTTATCAGCACTCAACATCGAGGTCTTTAGTGCTGATGAGGGGTGACATGGGGTTAGTAAGGAGCAGCGTCGGAGAAGGGCAGGGGGAAGAGGGAGATCTGTGAGAAAACCTGTCGACCAACGGTATCGTCCGGCACGATTCCCACACGCAACTCGCTGGGAATCGAACCCGGATCGCTTTGGTGAGAGGCGAATGGTCTGACCACTCAGCTACCGCAAACCTAAAAAATTAAAAATAGTTTTTCGAAAAATGAGGGCTTTAAACCACGAAATCTACAAAGATGGTAAACTGTCATTTTTATAATATTTAATATGATAATATCTAGGCCTCTATAATAAACGAATTTTAAAAAATACTCGTGTTTTGATTTGAAAATAATTTTACTGTCCGAAAATCTCTGTGTGAGAGGTTTGCGGATGGTAAAATTATTTTCAAATATTAAAGCGACTATTTTTTGATTCCGGTTATTATAGAGGCCTACATATTATCATATTACAATTTAGAAAAATGATAGTTTTCTATTTTTGTAGATTATAGGGTTTCAAGCCATTAGTTTTCGAAAAAACATTTATAATTTTCTACTTAAAAGTAAAGCATACTGCTGCATAGTGTATAAATAAACGCCTGCTGATAAAATATTTACTACGCAAAAATATCTCGTCGAATTTTAATGAGTAGTTCAGATTTTATTGAAGATTGGGTATTTCAGTCGTCCGCTCGACGTCGTACCTTTGCATACCACATAAGGATTTTCAAGTGCGATAAAATCATAATTTTATGTCTTTATGAAATAGTGTTAATATAGTAGATGATACTTGTGAGTACAATTTCCTGTTACGAAACAATTTTAGCTTTCATAGTTTTCTCATAACGGTGCGCCAAAATCAAAATTAGCTTGTTCTGCTGTCATGCAAATAGTGAAAACCAACTGACCTACTTGAATAAAATAGTTCACTGTGATATTGCACACTATGAGCTATGTAATGAAGTATTTAAAAGTCTATGACGTAATATTTTCAATTTTAAAAAAATCGTCAAAGTAAAAGAAAAAAGTTGAAAATTCAGCAATTTTTTAAAATAGAAAAATAGTTCACGGGATTATTAAAAAATGTTTTATTACGTAGCTCATGTCATGTTAACACACTGTGAATTATTTCACGTACGTAAGTCAATTGGTTTTCACTATTTGCATGGCAGCAGAACATGCCAATTTAGACTTTGACGCACCGTTATAAGAAAACTATGGAAGCTAAAATTGTTTCGTAATAGGAAACTATACTCACAATATCGTCTACAAAACTAACACTATTTTATATAAATATACAGTTATGATTTTATCGCACTTGAACACCATTAAGCAGTTAGCAGATTATTCGAAAACTGCTGATTGAATATGAATACAGCTTACTTAGGAATATCGTTTAAAGAATGTTACATGTGTATACATCTATTTCAAGTTCACCAAGACTCACCAAAGCATATTTTCCAGCGGCATAAAAATAGCGAAAATGGGTGTTATTGCGATTTTTTTTGTTTGTAATCATAGCGCAGAATCTTTTGAAAAGTATAAGCGTGTGCAGTACACCCTTATATTTA
Source organism: Medauroidea extradentata (assembly GCA_003012365.1). Lineage (NCBI taxonomy): Eukaryota > Metazoa > Arthropoda > Insecta > Phasmatodea > Phasmatidae > Medauroidea > Medauroidea extradentata. The sequence continues at coordinate 49,689 of PNEQ01096559.1, read as the reverse complement.
ATGATTAGGTGTCGGAATAGCTCGCGTTTTCTTTTGGTCGCAAGCCAGATTTCAAACATCTGTAAATTTGTGCTCATTCCACAATTAGCTCTTGAATTATTTGACTCTTCTTGGAGGACAATGAAGTAATAATATGGAGGCAACTAAATGCAAGTCCAATCATGTGGTATCACTATGTCAGTGAACAGCCAATGAGTAGCTGGTCTTTACTTGAGGATACAGATGTTCTTGGAGGCTAGCATTCAGGTCAGTGAACCCGCAAATTTGACCCGTCTCTATTAATAATAGGTAGGGACCCTGTCTTTTCGCGAAAATAAGTAAATGTGTACACGAAATGCTACTTTCGACTATCGCCATCGTGTTCGCGTTTCTTTTGTAATGCATATGACATTATTGAAGTACGAGCCACGATCTATATCTCTCGGCGGCTACAGCAGACACGTATGTTCTCTCTAGGGAACCACCGGCAGGAAATTATGTCAAATGACTCTTATTCCTCTATGGTATTATCGCGTTACCATCATTGGAATTATGAAGATGATTTTTTGTGACCTGGGAAAGAGTCAACCGCAGTGGTCTTCAACTGGAATAAAGTAGCTTTGAGAGTGATAAGAGTCTCCTCGACTAGGGTTTCCTGTTACTGAGAATGAAAAAGGAAAACATTCATAAGTAGGTCGTTTCTGTACGTTCGAGGCCAGTTACCTTTTTCCTGCTCAAAAATTTTTTACAATTATATTTTAGATTTCAACAGAAAAAAAGTGAAAAAAAAATTAGAAAATGTTTACGATTACATTTTAGATTTTAACAGAAAGAAGTGTAGACAATTAGAATTAAAAACCAATAAAAATAAAATAAATTTTAGAGGTCCCTAGTAGAGACCTCTAGTAAACATTTAAATTGTCAACAAAAAATTATTTTCTTTAATATCAATAACATTAAAAAAAATAATATATCGTTGATTTTTCAGATATGGAGATGGAGTGCTCTAACAGTTTTAATTAAACTAAAAATAATGGATAATTTGTTAAAATAAAATTAGTTTTATTTTCCATGAAAAAATATAATGCTTCTTTTTACTATCACAATAGTTCATTCCAATACAAACAAAGGCCATATTTTCACAATTTTAATCTTTTAAAACCTTATTAGTGAATTGTCTGTTAATACAATTTTAAAATTTTCTAAAATATAACGTGCTTTATGCCCAAACCTGGTATGATTATTTCGTATACGGAAAAAAAAAAAACTCCACTATACTTTCAATTACCCAGTTTCAACTCCCTTTAAAATAACATTTCTTCAAATTTATTTTATTGGGCTGATTTGAATAAGTCATAAATTATGGGCTTAAGGTAATGTAAAATCTATGTTAAAGAAATTATAAACTTTACGTTATTTGGTATTATCAATTTTAAGTTAAAGATATTATCAAATTTAGGATAATGATATAATACAATTTAAGTTAGAAATATTATAAATTTTAGGTATGAGATAATATACATTTTGGAGGCATAAATCGAGGCTTAAATTTACTATAAATTTTAGGTTAGAGATATTATAAATGTTAGGTAAAGGATACGAAAATTTTATGTTAGAGATATTACAAATTTTAGGTTAGAAATATTATACATATTGGATTAGAAATATAAATTTTGGCTTAGAGGTTTTATAAATTTTTGTTTAGAGGTATTATAGATTTTAAGTTAGATGTATTATAAATTTTATACCATATAATTAGGTTAGCGATATTATACGTTTTGGATTAAAGATATAATTTTTAGGTTGAAGATGATATAAATTTTTAGTTAGATACATATACTATAAATTTTTATTTTATAGAGTTGGGTTAGAAGTATTACAGATTTTACTATATGTAATTGTGTTGTTTTACAAATATTTAATAATTTAGAATTCACAGTAGAATTAGATAATAATCTTGGTACGAATATTGGAGATATTATTGGTACAAATGGAGAATAAAATTAGAAGAATTAAAAGTAATTACAGAAACTTTTTCGATAGTATTTTGATTTTTAAAATAACTGATTTTATATATCATAAATAAAAAATTAAGAACGGACAAATTTTTTGTAAAAGTAAAAGCATGTAGTAATTTTAACTGTTTTTTAAGATATAGATCTACTAAGCTTAATTTAGCAAGACATGGTGTTAAAATAAAATACCTTATTTATTAGATTCCTTTGTGCAAACAATTGAAGGAATTAAGTAAATTATTAAGCAAATCTGTTTAAATTATTATAAAACAAAAATATAATAATCCTGTTGGTATTCCTAAAAAATAGAATAAGTCGATGTTAAATCATATTTACTTATAAAAGAATTGCCAGAAATGTTAAAAGAATTAGAAAAATTATACATTATTTGTTTGATTTAATTATAACACAAGATTTGGCTGCCATTTTATAGCACAAAATTAATTATTGAGTATGTATCTAATAATTCTAATTTTCGTATATAAGGAGAATATAAAGAAGAATGTAATGTAATTGTTAATAATAATACTGTTGTAAGAGACTGTTTAAATTGGTTAAATTATAATCCTAGAGTTAACATCAATACTAAAGTTGTTTGCCTATTAACAAGCCTAGGAAATAACAAACAACTAGGAAACCATGTAACAGATTTTTTAAACTGTCCATATAAATGATTAAAATAAACATGTACCTCTACATTAGCTATCGAAAACGTAATAACGCATTTAGTGGAAAAATGTATAGTTAATTTAACTAGAATTTATAAGAAGAAGAAATATTTGATCCAATAACAGATTGTTCAGAAGTAATAAGTAATAATAAAAAATATTTTTGAAAGATACTTTTCATTCTGTTCCACTTGCTAAAATGTTGGGAAAATAACAGATTCCTTGTAAACCAATCTTGTTATTAGCTGCATTGTAGCAAACCACATTAAAATATTTAGTGAAAACAATGCTACTCGTAAAATAAAACCGGATTTATTCCCAACACCATAACATTATCCCAAATACTACAAAATATTAGTTTAATGAGGTTTAAGGGGCCCAGATACCTTGTCATTGAACTAATTTGCAGTGTTAGATATTACTTTTTTTTTTCAAAAGGATATTAATATCTCATTCTTTTAATTTGTTTGTAAAATTAAGTATATCAGAAACTGTAGTTTAATGTAATTATATAACAGAAATGAATATATATATATATATATATATATATATATATATATATATATATATATATATATATA
>PNEQ01096559.1:17103-46346 GCA_003012365.1 Medauroidea extradentata | reverse complement strand
ATCGGAAACTAGATGACATAAAAAACAATATTTTCAGCATTGCTTAATGCTATTGGGATCTTCAAATCAACAGCAAGTACAACTTGATACCTTCCACCAATATGAAAATACAAGGGGTGGCTACCCTTTAATTGCATACAACTTTTTTACCGTCATGATTTTCGAACATTTGAAGATGGTTTATTGTGAAATGATACCTGTGTAACAAAAAAGGTCCTCTTATTGTAAATGTCTAGGGCATACCGTTTATGCTCAAAACGCACTTGAATATTCGCGCAGCCATACAGAGCCTAGATCATATGCAATCCTGCGAACATCCGTGTGATGTGTTCAGCGTACAGACGATGGTGGACATTCACTGTAAACAAAAAGTACAATAATGTTAGTCACAGATCAGTTTGTTACAAGCATTCTGCGTACATATCGTAGCAGTTGTGAACGAAAATGGTAGGTCCCACGCAGCTGAAACATTTCTAAATGGAAAAAGTCGTAGGTCATGATAATATCTAAATTTTTAACATGGGTTTAATTGCAAACACAAAAAACAGTTCAGAGAGCCTAGTCTTGCCGAAAAAACAATTTTCGTCTAACTCCTTAAAGAAGAATCATGCATGCGTAATGGACAGAGTGTGTCAAGCCGTGTAGGCTACTTTTAAAACACATTCAGAATTAGTTGCACGTGTTGCGATCGTGGGTGAGATGCATTTAAAAAACAAAGTATTACGAGATAGTAATGCATATCACTGTACTGTACACAAGTATTGAAATTAAACAAATACAGTCACAAAAACAACAAACGTTAAAGCGTTTTATATGACTTTAGAATCAGCAATAAGCAAAAAGGATTTCTTGTAGGAATACTGACAGAATGAATGAAGAGATTCGGACGGCTTGAAACATTAATGATTTTGAGACTCAAACAGGGATGAATGACATGGTGTGAACATGGAGTTGTAACTAGGAATGGTGGATAAGGAAAATGGGAGATCCACGATAAAAGTTATCGGCCAACGTCATCGTACCGGCACGATTCTCACATGTGAAGATTGGCGTGACACCCGGCGATAATCAAAACCATATCGCCTCGTAGGTTGTGGCTGCCATACTTTGGAGAAACAACATTGATATTGTACTATTATTTGTATTTTTTTAAATATTACCTCACGAAGTTATTCGTGTTCGGTTTATTATCAGCATGACATACAGACCCTAGAGCATAGGCAAACCTGCAAACATCAATGCAATCTGTTCAGCGTACAAACGATGGTGGATATTTCGTCCACAACTGCTACGATACGCAGAATGCTAGCAACAAATTGATCTGCGACTTTAACACAATACCATTTATACGTGTTTCAGCAATTGTACTTGTTTACAGTGAATGTCGACTATCGTCTGTACGCTGACCATGGCTCGGTGTTGCACGAATTTACCGCGTACTTTGCTCAGTGCGAGATCTGCCTTAGAGGATCCTGGTCGGGTTCGCTGGAGTGCAGCGAGGAGAATCTCTGGTCCAGACACGCCCACATATCTCCGTGATGCAGCTCGAGGCGTAGAATCAACCGCGCCAATCTCCTTGGAGAACCATGACAGAGGTTAGTTGCCGGTCGACGTTGAAGGTAAGTCGTGGTGCGGCAGGGTAGTATTATCTGATCACCTGGTCCTTTACTTCATCTCACTCCCTCCCCTCCACCCTCCTTTCTCTTTAGGTTTGCAGTGGCGAATACCGTAACACCTACTCGGAAGATGAAGATACTGGGATCCCGATTTTCCGTGCCGAACTTTTATATTTTCTTTCGGGTCATTCGCGCTAACTTAAACCATCTGAGCACATCTTCGACTTCGCGATATTGCGAATTCGTTCCACGTCCCGCCTACTTGAATCGTGAAGTTTCGAGAATGGTATCAACCAGAACAAAAAAATAGCAATAATAGCACCCCCTGCAACTGGAGCGAAACAATGCACGGGTCTCTATCTCTGTACTGATCCTGTAACATTCCTCGAACTCCTTCAGTCGAGGACGAGATTGTTGTATAGTTAGGACACTAACCTTCCACCATGGCGATCTGGGTTCGATTCTCGGCGGAGGGCTCGGCCGGTTTTCTAAAGAGTATTCTGCTTAATCTCCCCTTCGTTCCAGTCCTGCATCGTGCCCACCTCGCATCTCACCTCACCAGAGCTGAAATTCTCGCTGTTAGTGCTCGCCGTAATTCCTTCCCGTAACTTATTTCCATTGCATAGTCACAATTGTATTCTATTCATTTTCAATTTTTAAAAAAACACAATAGTCATGTTAGTACACTCTAAAAAAATAAACTGTTACATCTTATGAGTATTTACAGGGATTACAAATCCTTGTAAAAACTCAAAGACTTCTTCGTAAAATCATTCGTTTATGACGTTATACAAAAACGGCATCCTCCGGAAAACAAATTTTCAGGACTATAGTTTATTTATGTATTAGTTACATGTGTCACTGAAGTGTACATTAGCTGTGTGAAAATATTAAGCGCTCATTGGTGTTTTAGTTTAGGAGTAAGATGCGTAGTTTATACGCGAAGCTGCGGGTTCGAATTTGAGTACCTCCACTAAGTTTATTTTATATTTTTCAAAATCATTTCAAATAAAATATGTTTATTTATAGTGTTTTTAATAAATAAGTTTAGTGACATTATTTACGTAAAATGTGTATTTAACATTTTTTTGCCTTTATCGCAAATACAAATACAAGTCTATACTTTGTAATTTAAAAACACATATGTTGTGTTTTTACATTAGCCATTATTCAGTATTACTAGAAATTTTTTTTTGTAACTGACTTTTCAAACAAAAAAAAGCTTTTGCAGCGTATGTAGCGTAATACTAGATATTTCCAGGATTTGCGTTAAATTACACTGAAATATTATAACGTACTACTATATACACACTTCACATAATCTGCTATTTCATTGGTTACAGGCGTATGTATGATTTAGTTCAATTATGCAATCCGTTTCTAAAGGGATAACATGTCCGAGTACACTGGTTGTCTTAATGTGAAGTGAAGTCCTTAAGGGAGTCCCCTACCACACGTTTCAAATACGTTATAGTGTGTTCGAAAATACGTTCTTTTAATCCAAAATATTCCACAAGTGTCCATTGTGTCAATGTACGAAAAAAAAAACACACGTCGTATGAGGACGGAATATCATTGCTAAGACATGGCACTGTTTCTAAGCCTAACAGTAAGCACGTTAAACTGATATAGAAACGTGCACTGATATTTACTGTAGACTTTCTAGCAGTAAATGTGGTCACCGATTAAAGTCCCATAGTAAAAATGGATCGGCGGGAAGCTTGCATGCTAGTTTAACGCTTGGTTTGTTGTGGCAATGCGGCAATCGATTCGTGCTGTAAACTGTCTCATTTATAGCTCCGTCGCGTATGAACCTCTATCGCGCTAAACAATTTAACGTTGGGGGCGACCTTTCTAGGTAAACATACTGGGAATAAGTTTAATAGTTTATGACGTGTTACACACATACGTCAGGCGAAGACTTCTCTTAAATGAGAAGTGCCTAAGTAACTGCGTCTGTCAGTTGTGATATTTATGTTTACGTCTATTTTCCCAGCTATAAAGTGCGCAACTGCAAGTATGTACTACGGCTGTGTGAATTTTGTGTGCAAGATAGAAGATGTTTCACTTTTCGAATTCATCTTTACACTGTTTTGTCCTTCGTGTAATTAGTCATACTTAACACACGTCACGCAACAGGTAAAACAAAATGGAAACGACGTTTCTATAATCTAAATTTCGGTTTATAATCTCATTTCCTCCTCAGCCCAATTAAATGTACTGTTAAGTAAGTAAGTTGCACCTTTAAAAAGAACAGAACGTTTTGTGAGAAACTCTTTAGTGTTATGCGCTAATGTATCTGCTTAGATACTGTGACAAAAATAAAACTATGCAAAAGGCAACGATTTAAATCAGTGTTTCTCACTAACCAAAATTAATGCGTGTAACTGAATTGGTTACCAGTGTGGTTAACTAACCAGTAGTAATATATTTAATATTATATTGTTCTGCTATAGTTTCATTGAACTTATATACAGACTGTTGCAAAATTGCATGTTAACATTTTGGGAAAACACTCCTGCATCTACAGGAACTTAACATTCTAAATAGGCATAGGTCTAAAAACACCCCTTTCAGCACTTCAGTTCACAATTACACGATTTTCGAGTCATAGTGCATGGGCGGGATCATGATGATATGGAATGCTATGTAAATAGTACTTTACACTGTACACTACTCTGCACACTATGTCGCTAACCCACAAATTGTAAGGAAAACTTTAAGAGTTGGTACAAACGTGTAAATAGATGTCGTCACATTAGAGACTTACAGGTAGTGTTAAAAACAGCTAATATCAGAACAGACACATGACTCGATCATTCCTTTGCATCAACTGTTGATGAGTTCCTGGGAAATTTCAGAATATTTCGCACCCCAATTCAGTACGATTACGAAGAGTTTCCTAATAGACCAAATTGGTGGGTTATGTACTCAAGTGCCATTAAATGCCCGCACAAATAAAAGTACAGTGGATTCAAATCAGGGCTCCGTTGTGGTGATGACATTCCACAGCTTCATGGTCCAGCACTTGAGTCATGTAATTGTGAACTATAGTGTTGAAACGATGCGTTTTCGTACCTGTGTCCAAATAACATATTTCGTTCCTTTTGTTGCCAGAACTGTTTCCCCCAAATTATTGACATGCAATATTCTACCAACGTGTATTTTCGAGAAAAACTCAAAGGAACATTTATATATTTGTTTACGGGAGGCGTCTACTAAAATTTGTACGCAGATTCTTAACCTTCTACTCCTTCATAACCCAAATCCTCCCCCAACCTACGCGAAGTTCAGTCAGTAGATTTTATAAATGCGTGGCCACTTGAACGTATTTAACGTCTATGAAATAAAACTTTAAGTAGCGCAAACGTAGCGTTATTAATCTCCAAAGATGTTGTGTCTTTATATTAGATCTATATTTTAATGCTTCATTATTATTCAGGCAAAAAGAACAGTATGACGCTATCTTGAACGAAGCACGACTCTCAACGCAATTAACCTGCAAAATTTAAAAAAACATATAAATATGAGACACAGCAAGTTTAGGGTACCTTCATGGCTACGTGGTAGCCAGTTGAAAGTTTCTGTATGTCGTTTTCCGATGTCTGGAGTGCCTGTGAGACGGACAACCAGCCTACCTAGTGTTTACATCTGGTTGCCTACTACCCAGGCGCACGCAGGATCACTATTTGCGTCACTGTAACAAACAATCGGTGGTAAACAATATCTTAGTGAAACAGAAGGCGTATTTTAGCGGTTGAATTGGTAGCGTTACCTGTAAACAGAGCATTTTAGCGCTCCTGTTTACAAGGGTGTTTGCAAACATGCTGCAACCAGGCTGAGGGTGTTTGCACGTTTCTGGCAACCGAGGCAGGAGGACGTTTACAGGGTTTGTTCACAGGATGTTTACCTTTACTTTTATTTCCTGTTTTGTTTCGAACAAATCTGAAACCAAAACAAACTGTATTGATGTGAAATATGGACGGAACTTAAGTTGTTTTAAAATAAAATGATGCAATATTAATTTTTCATCATATACTGGTGCACAATTAAATTTATTTCTACAATTTATTATCTTGTACATGTAAAAAAATAGTGAAAGTAGTTTATTTTCCAATAAACGTATTCGTGAAGAAATATTTTCCTTTATACAGTCCAATTTTATTCCTGATAAGACAATAACAAGTACACAATTTCGTAACTCCATGGTGGTAGCCATTTATGTTTACTGAATATTGTATTTTAGCGATTTCTTGTAAATGCAAACAGATTCGGCAAACGCTTGCAAACAGCTTGTGACCAATTCAACCGCTAAAATACGCCTAGATACTTCTATGAAATTGTCACATCTCCGAATGCATCTATTACACCGCCCTTCTCCCTCCTCACCAAATAGTGTATTCTATCTAACGTTGGCAACACTTTCTAATAATAAACAAGAAGATATTTTCTTGTACGAAAACGCCAGTCGATACATCCGGCTCTGAGACATTTCGATATCATGCTCCTATGGAAGTAGCGGCGTAGTGGTTAGGCCACTCGCCTCCTAGCTTGGGGATCCGGGACCGACTCTCGGCGTAGTCGATTCCATTTATCGACGTGGTGGACGTTGTCGTTGACCAACGAGTTTTGGAACACTCCCGTTTCCCGCGTCTGTCGTATTCCGTAGCTTCTACATTGTAGGTCATCCCTCAGTCTTTGGCAGACCCAGTTCAGAAGTCTGGGATCTGGGTTGTTGCCAGGGGGTGGGGGATATGGGTTATGACACTACCTCCCACTTTCCACTCATCAACTGAGTTTTGTTATTAGTGCTGTTCAATCTAAGAAGAAACGTCCCTTCCTCAACAAATTAAAAACTTCTGTCTACGACACTGACTGCAACCATTTTTATGCTATTTAAAGAGAGAATCTGTTACAGAGTATTCAAAGAAACTATTAGAAATATTCTTCACTCAAACAATTTTCGCCTTTTAAAAATATTAAATAACAACTAACGGTTTTTACACATTTTCTATACCAGAACTGCTTAAGTAGCACCATTTTGCTCCTTGAAACCCAAATTTTTCCGAGGGAGGACCACCGGACAGCCTGCTTTAGTTGTGGGGATCGGTGCTCCTTTATAAAATTCCCCATTTGAAATATCTTCCTCCCCCCAACACACAATCCTGGCTACACCACTGGTTGGAATATCATTGGTGACCTTCCCATAAGCTGTTTAATTATCAGGCGTATATAACACATGAGAAGTTAACAGTGAGTAACTGGGCCACTACATGAAAGAACATTTTTGTTAGCAAGTGTTTTGGATGGGCGGGTTAGGTCAGGTGACGAGGACCAAGGAGCATATAATGAGAGTGTTACATCTTGAGAATGAAAAATTAATGTTATCACTTGGTCACAGACTAGACTCTTCACTGGGCAGTATGTAACTGTTAACTATCGGTAGAGATGGTTTATCACGGGAAAACTTGAATATTTGCTGGGTTTTAAAGTACGGCCAGCTTACCAGAAGATTGCTGGATTTCGCTTGTACTTGATACTGTTGCCCTATTTGACTGAGCCAATATGAATCCCGTTATTGTAATATTTGATGCCTGTTATTGGTCATCAGGTAGCTACATTGTGTCAGACGTAGATCACACAATCATATGCGTTACAATTAACTGCATTGTTTTCAAGTGTATGTTGGCGCAAAACATTTTCGCGATATACCAACTATCGGTGATGCCTCTGGCCACGAGCCTCTATATGTGACGTCATTTAGATGAGGCTGGTCATTCCAACGCGTAACTTTCAATAGTTGGACAGAAGCATTTCCCGCGGGCAGCCACGACATATCGGACAATGAGAGATATCGAACGAGCTTACAGCACTTTTCAGTTTAGCCTGCTCCCAAGAAAATAATGCTAATTTTGCATGTCTCTAGTTATATCTCGAAGTTAAATGATAAGAACCTTATTTTGACCGAAGGTGACTGAAGTTGGTAGAAAAATCTACAATGTGAACATAAGGAGGAGAAATGTAATACAATTTTGATTTTACTCACAAGTAGTTCTTACTTGCATTCATTAAAAAATGAATTTGTTATATGTAGCTTTTGATAATTCTAAATAACATTGAGTTAAGCAAGGTACGTGTGTTATTGTAGGTACGTAATGTAAATGCGATATTGTTTCATTAAAGTATTTATTTCCCGATGTATAAATTGGACGTAGCTATTCAAAAGTAACCAACTCACAGTTCACTGATTCTGAAATATTCAGGATCAAAGTCTACTGTGTGTATCTTAACCTTGCACAAACAGTATTATCTGGGTTCTTATTTTCCTTCAAATATTTTGATTTAATGCTTGTTATTTTTGTACGTCATACGTTGAACCTACACTTTCTACTTCGTATGGTTGTCTGAAAATAAGTTACTTTGTGTGTTGGTCCCTTTTTGCATAACGAGGGCCTTAGGAGATGTCACGGTGCCATTTTCCAGAGGTCAAAAACGTGCTCTTCCCACAGTACGAGCATTCCAAAACATACTAGTTTTCATTACTGATGTCAGGAATATTATAAATGAAACAATTCCCTTCATATGATGCTAACTTATACACACCAAGTGGTCTGGCAGTGTTGAAGATAACAATAAGTATTGACAAGAAGTGAAGTGCAGAGATTTTGGTCAGCATTCAACACCGAGGTCTTCAGTGCTGGTGAGGGGTGACATGATATGAATATGGAATGAATGGCCGTGGGAAACGGAAGATTCACGAGGGCACCGTCCTGCACGATTCCCACATTTGAAAATCTAAAGACCGACCCTACCCTATTCGCCTTGGGAGGTGGTGGGATATCTGACCCCTCGAACACCGCAGCCCCAATAGATACAAGAAACCTTCACGAGATATATTACCTGCAAGCTATACTCCATACTACTGTATATCCTCGAGACTCAGTTGTTGTACATAGACTACTGTCCCAGTGAATTGTTACTTTCAACCCAGACGAGATTCAGTTCTTGTTTACGTGTAGGTTTGTTATTGATAAAGCTACTGATTTTTTGGTGGAAAGAACTTTGTGGTGACATGTCTCAATGCATCATGTACACAGTTTGTTACAGACATCACCGCAGCGCTCAGCCTGTAGACGGAACTGCAAACGCTGAGCAGTGACCTTACAACATTCTGAAGGTTACTTTTAATATCGAGAGCAAGTTGACGAATACAACGAGAGGGCATGGCCACCGAGGGGTTCGTTCATCGGACCGTCAGCTGGAGCACCTCCAGCCGGCTAGGAAGCCGGTATGGCCAACTCCGTCGTTCGAGGGCGTGACGTCTGGGACTCCGCTCGTCACCCGGGGAAGTCATGGCCGCGTTCACGTGCGAGTTCATTTGCAAGTCGACAGCGACGATACTCAGTGATAAGCCGCTTGGATCTGAGTTCCAGTATACTTCTATATAAGCTCCCGTGTACTCTCAGGCCTTAAGCTAATATTTCACGACACTAGTCGTTGAGATGTATTGTACTCGTTTGGTGTAAATTAAAACTCCTTCTAGTCAATATTGTGGAGTCTGACAATCAACCTTAATCCCTGGTCATAGTAACTCCGGAGTCACTATTGAGTGTTGGAGACAGTAAGTTGTCACCTGTCTGAGAACGTCATCATTATGTTCACCCCGAGAACAACCTATACCGGGTAACTGAGAAGGCTGAAACATTTTGTAACTGTACTTCGTAGTCAGTGATTCGAAGTTTTTAACTTTCAGAGTTTTGGTGATCTACCCGCAAATCACAGCCCCGGAGGTGTCACATAACTGTACTCCCGTTGACACAGTCAAATGCGTGAAGCCGACAGGCACAAAGTTACTGCGACTCCATTGGTCTGTGATTTGCGGGTGGAACCCTAGACCCCCTAGACGCTGATAGTTAAAAACAGTCAATCACTGACATGAATCATGGCCGCATATGTGCACATAAGGCATTGAAAAAAATTGCTGCAGAATTCTTTCCACGAAAAATCGTGGACGCTATCTATGGCCCTACCACTTGGCTCAATGGTTAAAGCTAGCTTCTGGCTGATGAGTCAGGGGGCCCGGGTTCGATGCCTGGCTGGGGCGGTCAATATTTACTGTTGCCTTTCTGGGTTCAGGACTGGGTGCAATATTCTCCCCTTAACACAATACTGCGGAAGGCAGTCCCTAACCACACCAGGTTCACCTCGCCTAGTGGGTTCTGGTAGACGTCGTGGCTGTAATCATCCAACGCTCCCCGTGGTTCTAAACATCACCAATCTTAAGTCATAATACTCTATAAATAAGCACCCCCCTCACTTCCTTTGAGGTAGTAAAACCTGCCCTCTAGCAGGGCACATTATCGTACTCTATGAATAATAATGTACAAGATTTGAACACACTTGAAGAGTTCATTGAAAATGTAATGAATACTATTCCGGGCTCCATTTCTTGCGTCCAAACATAAGCCCGTCTCCTCGAACTTAATTAACCCTAGCACTACCACAGTTGGTGAGGTCCAGTAGTCGGAACACCAAGGTGATGAACTGACGTTTGCTAGCGACACAGCAGGTTACATCAGCTCCTTTGGCTTGGAAGCCGAGGTGTTATAAAGGCGCTGGTGACAATTCATTAGCTGGAGTGGGGTAGCTTATCTCAGTCATGTGACCATGTTTTGTCGATTACCAGGATTTGAAAACTCCAGGTATGTTATTCAAGGTTTTAAAATGACGGTAATCCAAAATAGCCTAAATATTTTTCACGTGATACATATTTTGCTAAATGCTACATCCACAGTGCATTGTTTACATTAGTTATGCTATTATAATATATAATATTAGTTTTAGTAGTTGACCGAGAGGCCTTTAAGTTGAAATTTTATACACGGGTAAACTTACCTTGGGTGAAATTTCAAACACCAAAAACTTAACATTTTGGCTAACCTACCTGCCTTCGTGAATTTTCATGAGCGCATTAATGCAGTTATCGTTACGTCGCGGGCATCTTCTCCAACCCAGCCGAAACCCAGGAGGTACACGAGGGTATCTGGCGTGAGCTGCCCCCATACCGCTGATATTTTATTTCACGCGAGTGGAAGATAAAGGCGACGTGGTGAGTTATGTAACAACAAACCTGAAACAAGTAGCTAATGATATGGTCAGTTTCGCGGCGTTATGGAAAAAATTGGAAGTGTTTGTGACCTTAGGCTTTGTCATAGCGTGGCGGCCTAAATCCAACCGTAAATTTTATATTAAGTTTTCCCTTTGTTATGTGTACTTAGAATATGTTATTTATAAAATGATACAAAATATCAACAGCATGACACAGTTTTTCCTAGACATTTGTTTTTTTATTCAATTAATCTAAAACAGATCAATGCGAAAGTAGCCTACTTATAAATATAATATATAAAATTCTCGTGTCACAGTGTTTGTTTCCATACTCCTCCGAAACAGCTGAACCGATTTCAATGAAATTTTGTATATACATTCGGTGGGTCTGCGAATATGTTTTTATCTATTCTTTATACTCCTAAGTGTTATTGTTTAGTAAATTTAAGAACCTGGCCGATAACTGTATAAGTGATAATTGATCAGTTATCCCCACGAGCTGATACCAGTCTATCCCCACCAGATGTCGCTGCTATATTATTATTATTTATTTATTTATTTATTATTAGACCTCTTCCACTTATAAACCACATCCTTACACACTTACAATAAGTTATTTATGTGACAAAAACAACGTTTGTCGGGGCAGTTTATAAATATTATAAAGTAAATAAAGTTTTTGTTTGAAACTAATTGTTGCGACGCAAAATTCCAGCCAGAACTGCGTTTCGTCAGAAAACTCTGAGTAAGTAAAGAAAATAAAGAAATGAGGCTACTTTGGCTGTAGTAAACGTAAAGATAAATAATACTAATAAAACATTTAATATGGATTTCCCATATTTTATTTACATTTACGAATGTGTAGACAACAGCTAAACTCGGTTCATTTCTGTTATTGTTTTTTGCCCCTCCATTCTCACTTTTTATACCTGTGTAGATAAACAAGAATACAATAGGTAACTAGACCTTGATAATATATAAATATAAATACATAAATAAAGTAGGTAAATCTCACGACAAACTTTTATATCATATTAATTATGTAGTGCAATAAATTGACGGTTTCGATTTAATTTAAAGTTTATTGTTTAATTTTAGAGAATTTGATTACAAGTTCTTTTTTTTAATGTTTTTTTCTATTATTTTGATATATTGATGATTCTATGCTGCAAGATTTTTGAAATATTTAAGTTAACCACTTTGTTGTTTAAGTTTAAAATGTACATCTTTTTCGTATAATTCAAGTATTCAGAAATAGAAGACAACGTACATTTTAATACTCAAAAAAGCACTTTTATAGATTATATTATTTACAAAATTTACTTTAAAAATAGTTACTTATCTCTATTTTAATACTTGCGTAACCAATAGATTTTGAATACTGACTTTCAAGTGACCGAAACTCAGCAGTGTAATTTTAATACCCGAGAGAATATAATTGATTTTCGTTGTTTTCATGCATTGCCTGTACAATAAAATTACTTTAAAAAAGAAATGATTATTATGGACTCCTGATTTTCGTGAAAAGATGTTTGCACCCCTTTGTTTCACTGCCTTACGTGCGCACATGCATCTCTGCTTCTTGGTCAGAGATTGGTTGTTTCAAACTCTCAGCGTCTTGAGATTCTACTCGCTAATCACAGACGTGTGCTGTCGTAGTAACTCCTGTTCTGATTGTTACAGTCAAATAAGTAACGACTCTAAACAAATGCACTCTACCAGTATCCATTAAGAAGAACTACAGATTTGCACATAAGGCATTGAAACAAAGTGTTACAAAAATCAGGATTCCTTAGCTATCATCATAAGATAAACCTACCCTGCTTTGTGGTACTAAGACTTCGAACTTCAGTAACAGACATATGTTAATAATTTCAATTGTGATCTTGTATGTGAAACATTAGTCACATATTGCAGAAACTACACATGCCTGCTACGTGTTGGTAACCAAGTGAAATAATTATGTCTTTGAATGTTTTATGCAATGGGAGTGTATGAAGTTGTTTACAATATTGGACGTATGCCATTGCCATACAATTTTCGTCCCAGAAATCCACACAAGAGAAGAGGGAAAATTACAATTAAACAAACGATAGAAACAAGTAAGCCAGGGCTGGTTTGGCTCTAGTCACCATGCACATATGTAAAAATAAACCATGGAAATTCAACAAGGAATTAAGTCAGGCCACAAGAGTAAAAAATTAATCAATTAATAAAAATAAATTGAACTGCCAAAATAATGATCAAATAAATAGGCCAACACTGGTTTGGCTCTAGTCAGCACATGTGTAAATGAAATAATTAAATTCCGGCAGGTATAAGTCAAGTTGCAAGATAAGATAAAATCAAAAACCAAATAAAAAATAAAAAAAATTGAACATCGGAAACAGAATGAACTCAGGATGTTCAATTTTTTTTATTTTGTTTTTGATTTTATCTTATCTTGCAACTTGACTTATACCTGCCGGAATTTTATTATTTCATTTACACATGTGCTGACTAGAGCCAAAAGTGTTGGCCTATTTATTTGATCATTCGTTTTGGAAGTTCAATTTATTTTTATTAATTGATTAATTTTTTACTCTTGTGGCCTGACTTAATTCCTTGTTGAATTTCCATGGTTTATTTTTATGTATGTGGTGACTAGAGCCAAACCAGTCCTGGCTTACTTGTTTCTATCGTTTGTTTAATTGTAATTTTCCCTCTTCTGTTGTGTGTATTTCTGGGACGAAAATTGTATGGCAATGGCGTACGTCCAATATTGTAAACAACTTCTAGTGAAATAAATGTACATATCCTTTCCAGTTCCGCAAAGACTGCAAAGAGGTTTATCATGATATAAAGTTGGATTAGTTTTCATAATTCAGCACATCATACACATACAGCGATGCTTAAAAAAATTCGTAGTTTAAATTACTTATTGACACGTATATGCGTGTAGAGCTCGTTAAATTCATGAATATGTAAGTTAAATTAGTAAAATTAAAAAAAGATTAAAACAAAACAGCAAAACCAGAACCACAAAATAACGTATTAAATGCCAAAATTTAATTCAAATGTAATTTAATATATTGACTTTTCTTTTGATGTTATCACATATGTGCACACATATGCGTAAATTATGTTTTGTATCTTATTCTGTTTCAATTTTGCTAATTTTAAACACCTAATTCGTATACTTAGCAGTCTCCTGACGCGTTAAAGTCAACAATCATTTGACACCATTTATGTCCATTTAATTGAACGTTTTATGTGTCAGGGGTTTATTTAAAGATTTAGTTCAAGTTTCATTATGCGGGTTGTTCATAGTTGTTATTTCTGCCGTCCCTAGCATCCTCGAGCCCAAGCTTCTCTGTTTTAATTTGAACCTCTCGCAGGTCTATTCGCTGCATATTCTCCTCTAACTGATTCTTCCATTCTTTAAAAAATCTTCCTTGTTCTATTATCCTTCTCCTAACCTCATCATATGTCGTGCCATTTTAAACGACGTTTATGCACTTCTTCAGTGATGTTGGCAGGAGATTACATTCTTACATGTGCATAGTTTCAAGTCTTTGACAGTTTTATTTTTTATTTATTTTTTGTCATTTCTCATGTTCAAGCTCCATATCAACGTATGCTTTGTACTGAAAATCACTATAATTTCCCGCCGGACAGGGTCACAGTGTGTATGAAAGAATGCCAAGGTGAATATTGGGCCGGCTGTTCGACTAGCGAGACATACCTGTTGCCCTCCGGCCAGAGGAAAGGATGAGGTGAGGGTGGGATAAGTGTGAAGCAGCGACGAAATGAGAGAGACAGGAAAAAAACCGGAGTTCCCCGAAAAATAAACAGCCACCAATGGCAACGTCGGCCACGTTTCCCACATGCGAAAATGCCAGGACCGAACCCGCCTAAAATCAAACCCGGGCCGCCTAGACGAGAGGTGAGAGGTCTGCCACTCGACCACCGTGGTCACTTGCTTTGTATCATTGATTTATATGACCTCCTCTCATTTTAATTCTGTCTGACCAATGATGGAATTAAAGTTATTGAAGTAAACCGGCATAACAGTTAGAAGTTTTTGGAAGAGAACAGGGGTATATGACAACTGTCTTCAAACAGAAGGTTGCGTCATATTTCCAGTGCTAAGCAAAAAATTTTTAACAGAGTTTCAGTGTATCTTACCTGTGTTTACCAATGAACATACTGTACAATAACAGTTCTTTACGTATAACAGCAATCGTATTTTTGTGTTCCTTCAATGATTTAAATTTCATAAACCATTAAGGGCTTGTTCCCGAGTTTTTTTCCAGACTGGTGCCAATAACTCAAAAAATTTTAAACAAAACTTTTGAAAAAATTTGAGTCAATGTGCAATCACACGATGCATAATACCGTGCACGCGTTTTTAAAAAAAATATGCCAATCACCAGCAAAAAAAAAAAAATTCCTTCATTTGTGCTTATTTTCACGACGAAAAACGTGGTACTTTGGGTAATGAAATCTAAAAAACCGTTCAGTATAATTCTATAAAAAAATTCAGATACAAATTATAACATATAATTGTCAAAACTGTGCAGCAAAATTTTGATATGAGTATTAGGTAACAATAAAAAAATATTTTCGAAATCACTGCAATACTCCGTAATAAGGCCTTAATTTGGCCAAAGGCCGTAGTGAGCTACCGTTGCGTGTCGCTGACATGGATGGAAAAGGTTTTCGCTGACAACCCATAACAACACAAAAGGAACAGTAATGATAAAATAAACAAAAACTAAAAAGGAAGTCGGATTCAACTCTTGTCAACATACCTACACATACAAGATAATAATAATTCCGAAATAGGAACGCGACCAGTACGTAATGATAAATAAAACCATGAAAGATAGACGAGAAACAAACAAGGTACTTAAGAATGACGGTAAACTTGGCGAGAACAACGTTGAAAACATAAACGACCACAAAGAAGTAAATGAATGTAAACACAGACTACTCAACTAATGTTACACTGGCGAAAGACGAAGGTTTTCATCGACGACGTAAGAGGAAGTATTTCGTTTTTGTTCACTGTTATACTGTATCCTGTAAGACCCATATACAGGCTGTTGCAAAATTCCACGCCAGTATTCTGGGTAAACAATCCTCACGTGTAGAGGAACAAAAAGTGTTAAATGAACATAGGTCCAAAAACGCACCGTTTCTGCGCTACAGTTGGCAATACATGACGTATGGTTGATAGCGCGCGGGTAGGATCATGTTGCTGTGGGGCATCATTACAGCAGTACATAACATGTTACTATGCCACACAATACGCCACTAACACACAGACAGTAGGAACAACTGTGACACAGCAATATGATCCCGCCCGCGCGCTATTAACCGTACGTCATGTATGCCAACTGTAGCGCAGAAACGGTGCGTTTTCGGACCTATTTTCAAATATTTTTTGTTTCTATACACGTGAGGATTGTTTACCCATAATATTTAAGTGGAATTTAGCAACATTCTGTACAAATTATATATATGCATACATACACAACCCGGCACACGTTGTCCTGCCAGTTTATATATTTGTATATAAACATAGATATTGGTCGAATTGCGAACACGCCCCCTCCCCTTTTTTTGTGCCATTTATTTATAGAGAGGAATAATTCGCGTATTCATTGACCTATATGCTAGCCTCCAAGAATATGTGTCCTCAAGTAAAGCGCAGCTGTTCATTGGCTGCTCGCTGACACAGTGATACCACATGATTGAACTTACACCTAGCTGCATCCATATAATTAGTTCATTATCCTCCAGGAATGTGTAAAACAAGTCAAGAGCCAATTGTGGAATGAACACAAACGTACAGATGTTTTAAATATAGCTTGAGGCCGAAATAAAATGCAAATTTTTCCAAGTCCTTACCCGGGGAAGCTAGTTATAGAAGTTGATGTACTGCAGTGCCATCTAGTGGCGAGTTAGAATTAAACGGATAGCATAAAAAACTTATCTGTGAAAAAACACATACATGTGCCAAGTGTCCCAGTTTCATTGTGATCGGTCAAAAGGTGTCGGAGTTTATCGATCTGATACATACAGTACATACATACGTATATTTATGTACTAACGTCTAATATATAATATGTTCTGTCTGTGTTAAGCACGAGTTCCTCTATACCGTTCACCCGACTGTGATGGAACTTTGTTGCATTGAGCGTCTGTCACCGATATACTTTTTGACTAATATACATATGTGTATATGTGTGTGTATGTGTGTGTGTTTGTGTGGAGGGAGAGGGTGACATAACCCGGCAGAGGGCAGAACGGAGTATCCAAAATTAGTGAAAAATTTCAATTTGAAAAAAAAAATGTTTGTAAAAATTTTATTTTTGACCCTTGCCTTGAACATCATTGTTGAGGCGATTTTTAAGTTTAACCAATTTTAAACTAAGAATTATTTTTATGAAAGTTTAGTAATTTTACCGTTGTACATCACTTACACTTTTACCTACTAATAATAGTGATATCATAACTTATATAATAGTTGAAGTGCCAAAAAATATTCCTGAAAACCAAACTTTACAAATATGTTTCTGTTTTTTGGATTTTTTTTTAAGATACTGACAACGTAAATGCATAATTTTACGGATTACTTAAGATAGTATTAGAAGGTCTACTTAGATTTAACTTTCGCACGACTCAATAGGGTAATTTGTACAATCGATAAAAAAATTGTATTGGCTAAACTAATAACTATTATTGAATTTTCTGCTTCTCACACGTACAGCTGTATGTGTGTGGTCGAGGGGATAGAGCTCTCGTCTCCCATCTAGGCAATCATGGTTCAATACCCGGTGGGTCCGAGCCCGCAATTTTCGCACGTGGGAAACGTAGAGGACGCTACCGTTGGCCGAAGGGTTTTCTCGGGGATCTCCTGCTCCTCCCACCTTTCTCATTCCGTCGCTGCTCCACACTCATCTCACCCTCACCTCATCCATTCCTCTGGCCGGAGGGCGACAAGCATGTGCCGCATGTCAACTTAGGTTTCTTTTTTAAGATTTTTGTTATTTCATTTGTTTTCTGTTTGTTCCTTGTTTTATCTGACCCGATTCCAGCTTTGGAATTTCATGTTGTGTATGTATCCTGACGACTAAAGCATACTATGCTTATTGATGTTTTCTCGTCTTATTTTTAGTTTTCTTTCGACAGTCATTTATTTCGCAATGGAGTATGTCCAAGCAAATAAATCCAGGCATGTCTCACTTGTCGAGCAGCCGGTCCAACCTTCACCCCAGCCTTCTCTCATACACACTGTCACCCTACCAGAAGGCTTGAAACACGTAGTGGTTTTCGTTTGATTTTCCTTTATTGTGACGAAACATTGTAAGGGTTATTCTATATGAAAATAATGTAACTTAAAAAAAAAATTTCAAAATCTCTGTAATACTGCCCCGCGTAGCCGACCATGTTTTTGTGACAGTTTATTGCAAGCCTTAACGAAATATGCCAGGCAGTTTTTTTTTATTGCTTAGAACTTCAAGAAAGTAAATATTTTGGTTTTTGCTAATTATGTAACCAACGAGATTTTTGTAAATTGACTTACTATTCGAAACCGTATAATTTCTTGCCTTGAGAAAATCACGGGGAAAAAAATCATAAGTGAAACTGCCGAACAGATTCGTAATATCTGCTCTAGTTTAAGTTTTTAAAAAATAATTATCTCGATTACAGTAGAAACTGTGTAACAGGGCCTTATAGAGGATAGAGGAGGGAGGAGTGGGGATATAGTTACGAGCGCATGCGCGACACGGCGGCCAGCGATAGAGAGAGGACTTGGTCGAGCCAGCAGCCCTCGCTGTATTCAGTCGCGCGGTTGTCGGCGCGGTGTGTGGACGTCTAGGAGAGAGGTATTATCTTGACTCAGCCTCCCACACGTCCAAACGTTCCCGTGGGGCTGACCACAACACATCTGCCGTGCCTTACCGCTGTCTCCAAGGTAAATACACGCCTCTCTCATTACTGCAACCACGAGTAATTTTACTGTATTTTCTTTCAATTATAATGTTAGATAATTACTTGAATTTTTCAGTTTTCGAGCCCAGACCACGTGTTGAAGTTGTATTATCAAAATTTTCTCTTCGACATTACACGATTTTATGTCGAAAAGATTTTTGCAACATTTGGTTTCAATGCGTCATGTGCACACCTGCAGCTCTGCTACATCGTCTGTGGTTGGATGAATTTACTCTCGCTTGCCTTGGAAAATTACAGACGTACGGAGTCACAATAATCTTATTCTGATTGGTGCAGACAAATGAGAAACGTTTCAAAACACGCTGCCAATAACAATGAAGCAGAGCTGTCGATGTGTACGTGAGACACTGAAGCAAAGTGCGGCAAAAATATTTTCGCGACAAAATCGTGGCCCTAGCCATAGGATTTATTCTTAATAATATGCTTGCCGTAAATAATAATGGAACCTTTTATTAATTTACCATGCAGAAACATTGCAAGGGAATTGTATGTTATTACAGAAAATCGATAAATATTACCTATCATATAACACTCCCCCTTAAGACTACGTGGGCGATCCGGGTTCGATTCCCGGCGGTGTTGCTCCTCTAATTTTCGTATGTGGAAATCGAGCTGGACGAGGCCGCTGGTCAGCGGGTTTTCTCAGGGATCTCCCATTTCCTCCTCCCCTTCGTCCTGAAACTGCTCCGTGCTTATATTAAGTCACCCCTCACCAGAAATAAAGACCTAGGTGTTAAGTAGGCTACTGTGCAAAATATTTTCGCTCACTTTCGGCGTGTTTTCGGTCGCCACACAGAACTTTATTATTTTTCACTTTTGTTTTAATTCTGAGAAGAAAATATTAAATGCGAGACTAAACCGCAATTTTTTTTTTTTTTTTTTACTTTACGCTGCAGTACAAGCATTGTGATTGAGCTGATTGATGATGTATAATTAGGTCGAAGTCAGTCAGGCAAATTATATATATTGTACCTTGGGTCATATTACATTATGTTCCCTTTTAGTCAAAAAGCACTCTCTCCAGTGAAAATTGCCACAGTTTTAAGTACTTTCTTGTAGCATACAACACCAAGTCCGTGTAATGTAAAAAAACATAATTTTGAAATTGCTGAACTCACTACTGAAACGCGCTCTTCAAACTGCTCTCCTGAATGATTTTTGTGACAAGGTGTCTGAAACCTCCGTGGTCACACACTTCAAACTACGCTTGTGTGTTTTTAAACATTCAGCACAATTGTCAGAAACATGATTTTCGGGACTTTTAAAATGTCTAATAACGACTTTTTTAGACGACAGTGGCTATCGAAAATACCACCTGAATATTAAGAACGTGCAAAACGAGGTGCAAGCGTTGACCTTGAAGGCTCTGCTACAGTTGATTTATCACAGATCACAGAACACGCACAGACACAGAACACTCGCACTGCACAAAAGCTGCAAACTAATATTAAAACGGCACAGAAACCATGGATGTTATTAAAACGGAAAGAAGCTACACTGGTAAGTAAATATTAGATGTGTGTGTTGGCAGTATCACTGATTTTTAATGTTGTTATTGCTACCGTCTTTCGTAAATAACTTTTCTGTTTATTTCATAATACAAATTCGAGTGAACTCGTATTCTAAAATTTTCGGTAACTGTTATAAACTTTAAAAACAATTTAGTTTCGAGCAAATCAATTTACTAACTTCGGTGCGAATTTTTACAAAAGTTAGGGAAATTAGTTTCCATCTTTACCCGTGTTTATTTTCATTTGAACTCAGTGATATACATGTTCTGATTATCAACGCACTGCGCACAGCACACAGGATTATAGGATTTAGCCTAACTTTCTGTGCGCCATTGTGCTATTTTGCTGTGCGCGTGCTATTTGCAATTGTAGTGCGTCCCGCCAAAAAACCTTGGATTAAACTTTCTTTGCGTGTGCTATATTCTGTGCTAAATTAACTGTAGCGAAGCATTTACTTTATATACAGAAATTAAATTTGACTATCACCGCTTAAAGTTACGTAAGAAAAAAGACTACGGCACGCCATTTTACCGCGCTGTGAATAGACGCGATATGCTTCTCATCGAGCGTAGTAATCTGCTTCTTATCTCTCCGCTGTTCCCACGCATCAAACGTATACAGTTCTCCTAAGGTTGTTCAAGTAGAGTAGTTTTGCAGACGATACTTGTTAGTACAGTTTCCTCTAAGGGAACAATTTTATCTCGCACAGTTTTCTCATAACGGTGCGTCAAAGTCGAACTTTGCGTTTTGCGCTGCCATGCAAATAGTGGAAAGATTTAAATAAAACAACTGACTGTTAACTAACATCTAATTAGTTACGTAATAAAATGTATTTAGAAACCCATAAAACCCATAAAAAATCGCTCATGTCCCGGAAAAATCTTACAGTTTCACCAAAATTTCTGAAATTTAAAAACAGTACAGCATAAGTTTTCTTTTTCAAGATTTTGTTACATATTCCATCATATGTTACGTCACTGTGAATTGTTGCATTTAATAAGTCAACTCGTTTTCACTGTTTGCTTGGCAGCAAACATGTCTTTGACTCACCCTTATGAGAGAACTACGCGAGCGAAAATTGTTTTGTAAGACGATACTGTACTAATTAATTATCGTATACAGATCAAACATTATTTCATAAACGTTTACAATTACGATAAAGTGCCCCTGATTTCCGCGAAAATATTTTTACAGCACTTTGTTCCACTGACTTATGTGCACATGTGCACATTCACTTCGTGGTCAGGGATTGGATGTGTTTAACTCACAGTGCCTTGGTGTTCTATCCTCTAATCACAGGCGTGTATTTCACAGTATCCGTGTTCTGATTGGTACAGTCAAATAAGGATTACAGTAAACCGGGGTTACTTTGACATTGCGGGGTAACTTTGACCACTCAAAATTTTGGTTTTTATATTGTTTAGTGACGAAAGTTTCAAACACTAGCTATAAGAACAAAAGGAATTATATAAATTACTCGGCTTAGATTACCTGTTTATTTACCAGATGACAAAAAAAACAATATTTTGACTAGTCAAAGTAGCCCAGAAAATTGTCAAAGTAACCTCTACACAAAGCTACGTTGTCAAAAACCACGAAACAGAGGTGTAAATTGTGCACGTAAGACATAAAGCAAAGTGGTGGGATAATATATTCGCGAAAATCATGGGTCTCGTAAGGCCGTGGGTCAGCATTTACTCTGTTTTAGTTAGGTTTATTTTCTATCTCCTGAAAGGAGGCAGATATCTCAAAACCGTTCCTATATAAAAATGTTTAGAAACAGAAATAATTCGCGAGTTCACCGACGTGTATGCTGCGAGGGCGTCATTTAGGGGGGCAAGGGGGAGGCAAATGCCCCACCCCCCCCCCACCCAGGATTTAGAATTTTAAGAGTGTAATATATATATATATACTTTTGTGTTTTGTTATTTAAATAGTTTTAACTTAAGCACGTAAAACTGAAGTTTTATTATTAAAATTTATAATTTATACATGCTTAATTAATGATAAAATATGCAACAAGTTCACTGTCGCCGAAAAAAGAACCTTGCCTCCTCCCCCCCAAAGAAAAATCTGAATTGACGCCCCTGGTATGCTGTCCTCCAGGAATGTCTGTGTCCTCGAGCAAAGATCAGCTGTTCATTGGCTGTTCGCTGACATATTGATACCACATGATTGTATTTGCATTTAGTTGCCTCCACACTATTGGTTCATTGTCCTCCAGGAGGTGTCAAGTGAACAGGCAATTGTGGAATGGACACAAATTTACAGATTTTTTTTTAATGTAGCTTGAGAAAACTCGAATTTCCAGATCCGTGTCAAATACATATAAAGATATCAAATTCGTAAATAATATCGCACAAAGGACAATTGCCAAAGACTAGAGCTAGGAATATGTTTGCATCACTATATTCACAGTGAAAAATTTTCTCCGTCGACTTACGGAACGCCCGGTTAAAATTTCTCCGGATACCTCCGTAAATTCACGGAAACTTATTTTCCAATCCAACAGAAGTTTCCGTAAAACATATTCATCACACGGAACTGAGCCGTACTTATACGTAGAACCCACGATTTTTCGCGAAAAGAATTCTGTAACAGTTTGTTTCAATGCCTTAGTTAGACAGTCCTGCTTCATGGTCAGTGATTGGCTGTTTTACCTCTCAACGTCTACGGTTCCATAGGTCGTTCGGAATAAAGTGAGCACTAAAGATTTAACCTTTGAAAAAAAAAAACATTAGTCGTTACCGCATATAATTCAACATTAACTATAGTTCCGTTAGTGCGTGTATAGTTGGCAGCGAATTGCTGTATTTAGTTCCGTATATTGTCCTATTTAAATGCAACAATACTGATATCAAGTCAACTTATTTTGATACATTTGTGTTTTATATAATAAATAAACTTTTTAAATTAAACTATTTAGGTTATTTCCTAATAACAATTTATTTCAAACGCGCAAGCATTAAGTGACGTGTCCAGAGAGGTTAGATATTTCCCGTCGTTAGCCGTTTTGCGCGGAAAGATACGAATTGGGTGAAAATAGAAATTTAGCAGGGCTGTTTTTAATTCTCACTTTATCCCGAACCGCCTATACCCGTGTGGTGTCGCAGCAACCTTGTGCCTGTTGGCACGTCTGTGCCACGTCTGTGCAATAAAACGTTCTGCCAATAACCACGGAGCAGAGCTCCATATGTACATAAAGCATTGAAACAAACTGTTGCAGAATTATTTTCGCGAAAAATCGTGGGCTCGACTTATATGTCTACAATGCTACAATTACGTTTCTACATATTTGCAGATTTACCGGTGATGTTATTAAAATATATCCGCAATATTTGCAGCTCTCAAATCCATAAATTTACGATTTTTTCCGTGCAAGTGTCCACTATCATACAGACAAATTACGTATGATTCCGTAGTGTATATTTACTATATACATTGCCGTATTTGATTTATACGGACACTTTTCCCGTTTATTGGCAATACATTTCCGTTAAAATTTAAAACGGTGTACATGAGAGTTTTTCAAGCGATACCGACTGCCAGTGGAATTTTTTAGTGTGTTACTAAGAAGTACAAAACAGCAGTTGCTAAAAACTCTTACAAAAATTTGGTGGCACTGTTATAAAAATAATTTTCGTTGCTTTACGGAGAAGTGTCGGTAGCATAATCCCCCAGAAGTGTCCGTTAATTTACGGAAGGCAACTAGCTCCACTTATGGAAACTCGAATATTTGAGGGACTTCTCTAGGACGCAGGTACAATAATGCGTGCAGTAATTATTAAGTTTATTCTCACAGTTTTACTTATGTTTTATTAATGAAACGGAATTATGTATAGCAAAATAATGTTTGCGTTACTTAAACAGACATTTCCGTATAATTATCCGTAAATTCACGAAAATTTTTAACATTGTTCCAACGCCTTGCGTTTACATCTGCAGTTCTAATTCGTGATTATTTGCTGGGTGAATTTGTTCAGAATCGTCTTACATTTGACTGTGCCGATCATAACTAGGCTAACCGCGGCACCACACGTCTGTGATTTGTAGATAGAAGCCCCAAGGCGCTGGGAATTCAAACACCCAGCACAGAACACGAACCATAGCTGTATCTGTGCTAGTAAGACAGCGAAACAAAGTGGTGCAAATAGTCTTTCGCGAAAACTTACAGTCCCTACCAATGAGATTACACATTGTGTCCAAGTCTGTACAGGTCAATGAAATATGTTTCATAATAATAACGCGACGTTTGTACGTCTCTACTGAAAACGCGAAGGGTGATGGGTATGTTATCTCAGTCACGTGACCAGACTTTGTCGGTCACTAGGTTATGATAAACGCCTGCATGCCTGTACTCAGTGGCGTGTGGCGAGTAGTTGCCAAGGTAAGCTGGGTGTTTGCTCAGTACTGCACAGTCTCATTGCGCGCAGCATAATACAGTTAAGTATCACGAAGCCAGAACGTCACACGGCCACTCAGGAACTATCTGCGAGGCATATATTACACACGTGTTGTGACGTCCGCAACACAACTACGACTGAGAGGTTGACGAGTAGACGAGGAAGTAAACATGCACAGTTGACAACAAACACAGCTTACCTTGCAAACATCTTAACCACGCGCCGCTGCCTGTAATGCTGGCTTAAGATGTCAGGAACCCAAAAAAAGCGCACATATAATGTACATTATTTAAATATTTAATAACATGTGGCTACCGTAGTACATTTATTTACACCATAATTAGAGAGGATGATTTATCACGGGAAAACTTGATTATTATTATTATTATTATTATTATTATTATACCGCGTTTTTTAAACAGAGTAAAACTTATAAAACAATTTATCTTATGAAAACACTTGCTGTATAAAAAATAAAAGCTTGAACTAGTTGTTAGTAATGACACCTAAATTCTGTACATGTAATTATGAGGCAAGACGTGACTCTAAAGGAATGCGTGATCTTGGTATGTAAAGTATTGTGTAATATTACAACTGCTATGAAGTAGCTTTATGTGACGAATCATGGTTTCGTAATTTATTTAGTATATACGAGGGTCGATTTGTGTTGTAAACTCTTTGTTTAGTTTTGTATTTCAAGGTTCAATAGTTCAACGTAATGGTCTGCTATAATTTTGTCTTTTTGAAGCATCACAATGTAAGTAATTCAGCGTATACCGATGTATCATGTATAGACTGCATATACTCATATTGTTGGAAAACATTGTCTGTCCACGAGACGGTCATAAACCAGACTGTTGTCGTGGATGGTTAATATTCACTGCCAGCATTCTTTTCAAGAAAGAAAACTCAAGATTTAGATCGGCTATGAAATATGATTCTACAGAAGTGAATTGGTGTAACTGATGTTTTCAATTGTCTCGTTTATTATGAAACTGTGCATACTGCACAATGCTATTAGTGTTGGCATAGTTGCTTCATTTGTTATAGTATTTGAAGTTTAAGAGTTATGACGAAATGTAATACCAAGGTTTGTTGTTTCCCGGATTTTACAACACCAAGGTCACGCTCTTATATTGCATTTTTTACGCGTTCAGTTATCACAGTAACGACAGCTATCGCTCAGATATGGCTGTCGAGCACCGAAGGTCACTTCACTGGCAGTTGTTTTGTAAAGCTCCTTAGTGGTGCCCTGTGTGAGGCTACTGACTTTAAGACCCTTGTAAGCGCTCATTAAAATGATCACATTAACAATATTACTTTTGTCGAGCTTCATGGTGGTGCCTTGTGCGAGGCTACAGGCTTTAGGGCCATGATACATAATTTCTACAACTTTTACGATAGTTTTTTTTAATCCTAAGAGAAAGCAGATATTGAAGAACTTTTGCACAGTTATGTTTTTAAAAAAATGTATGCTATAGTAACAATTTTTCTCAAGACAAAATACACGATGGTTTCAGTTAATTATGAAATTATTTAGTATACTTCATGGAAAAGTCCAACAGTTTTTCGATATCTGATCTTGAGTAGGGATAAAAAATTATTATCGTGAAAGCAATTGAAAATATGTTTCATAGCCTTAAGGCCGTTTAAAATCGTCACAATTGCAGTATAATTTTTAGTAGTTTTATGTGGGAAACGCTGTACCGTCTCTCTAACACTCCAGACGCACGACAGAGAGTATCGAGTCTGTATATGATGAGCCGCTCTCTGATTATTTATTCAGTCGCTCACAGGCGTTGAAAGAGTAGGGTCACGCCACTATCAGCTCTTACCGTGGTAACCCGACACCTCGCCATGACAGCTCGATACATCGTAGAATCGATGTGCAATTGTTACCTCCGACATACGCCACAAAGAGTCGGCAGTCCGCATTGTTATTAGCTTTTGGTATCACTGTAATCTCCAAGAATGCTATTATTAGCTCAAAACAAAATATTTTATAAACATAATATGGTCTTCGTTTTTAGTGTTCAAAGACATCGTTAACCTTTTTAGTATAAAAGCTCTTATTTTCATTAAATTGCAGAAATACAACACTAAGTTCTTTTATGCCTTTCTAAATTTGCCACTTAGCTGAATGCAGCTAGTTCCGGTGTATGTTATCGTAACATGCACATTTTAACAATTGACTTGCCGTTATGTGTATATACCTACTACACTTGCTAGAATTTTCTATAAGATGAAACTGAACTCACCATTACATCTGAAAACTGAATTTGTTTCGTAGATTTATAAAACGAAAAATTTCACACTTGAACAGTTGGAACTTAGGAGGGGTTTCAACGCTTATTGAATTAGACAAAGATGAGTGAGTCTAAACTTACCTCTTTTGAAAATATTTATAAGCATTTTAATTATGGTTACGTTAAATTCCTCTTAAATGTTCTCCGATAGACAATGTGTAAATGTCATTACAAGCGCTTATTGACATAAACTTCAAAATACATTTGCATACGAATAAGGTATTTAGAGGCTTATGACAATTTATTTCAAAATGAAGTTCATTAAAAATTATTTTCATCAAAAACAGACAAACACAAATAGGCCCTAGTCGGTCAGTTAAAATTTACGTGTGACAATAATTCTAATCAATTTCGGCGTTTTTGTAGTTCATTTAACAAAAAAAGTGCTGGTTAAAATATTTGTGTCGTGAAAAAGAAAATTTCTTGTTTACGACCGAATCAATTAGTTTTCTTCTTACGAAAATACTGCTGCATGGAAACTAACAGTAACCCAACGAATAGATAAATAAACAAAAATTATTCTATGCACCTTTTTAGGGGTTGACCTTCAATACGCTTACCGAGTATTCGAAAGTTGCTAAAATTATTCCTGCATAAAGTGAGTGAGAGAAAAAGAGAGACTTTATTCACAAAGTTGATAGTTTCGCAAATATTCCGTGCAAATGAAGTTTTATTACAAATGACATAATTTCCAAATTACTTTTGCTGCAAAACTGATGAGAAGTAAAGAGATGTTAGTTAGCTCTTAACATGTATGTGTCTTATGGCTATGATCCATAACTTCTACTGCTTTAAAAATTATTTATTTTATCGTTTTAATTTTAAACAAGAGCAGATATCGAAAAACTGTTGCAAGTTTTGTTCAAAATTTATTTTGCTGCGATAGTTATCTTTTTCAAAACAAGAAATTATACGGTTTCGACAAAAAAATAACTAGCCAGAATTTCATTAATTACATCATTAGCTAAAACCATAGTGTTTACTACCTTGGAAAAAATCAGCCAACGTGGAGAAAACGATTTTAAACAAAACAGCCAAACATAGATTTTATAACGGTTCTTGCTTAGGCGTAAAAGTAAATATCTTTAAAAATGAATGAACAAATGTATGAACAAATGTATGAACAAATGTATGAACAAATGTATGAACAAATGTATGAACAAATGTATGAACAAATGTATGAACAAATGTATGAACAAATGTATGAACAAATTTATGAACAAATGTATGAACAAATGTATGAACAAATGTATGAACAAATGTATGAACAAATGTATGATCAAATGTATGAACAAATGTATGAACAAATGTATGAACAAATGTATGAACAAATGTATGAACAAATGTATGAACAAATGTATGAACAAATGTATGAACAAGAGAGTATTGCGTTAAAGACTAATCACAAATATACATTAGCAGTTCACCAGAGCTATCATTGGTCCAATCAGATGGAGACCGCCAATAACGAAAGAAGGACATCTGATATGGACTTGTTATTTTGAATCCTAACATACAATATATTTTTCCGCTATAAATCAGTTTCTCTACGGGTTCTTTTGGTAGCATGTATTGTGCAAGCCACGGTCCCTGTAAAACTGGACGTCAGAGAATGATTTTCCGAAATCGCCCCAGGCAAATATTACGATTATGCTTTAGCCGCAGGCCATGGCCGACTCACTCCTCCTCTCCTGTGTGTATGAGCGACTTGTTTCGTTTATAACGACTTCACTGTCAACAAAGCAATAAGCATATCTACAACAGTAAGAGTCAGTCATTAAAAAAATATGTTGGTTCAATTTGCGCAAAAAATTCCTTACTAGTTTCAAAACAGTTGTAATTCATTTGTCTACATTGTCGAATTACAATTTGTTTCTACACTGAAAATAAAGTCATAACAATGTTTTCCTTTCCGCCAACGTTAATATTAACATACAAACACAGTGTATAGAATTCATACCACTTAATAAATAACATATCGTGGGATTTTAACTACAACTAGATAACTAGGTAAATGGAGATATCTACTCGTGAGTTGCTTTATTCTAAACATACTTATTTGTCGAAATACAAATTTGTGTTGCAATAATACCCCCAATTAACACTTTTATACATATGTGCACTTCAGTAACAATAAACCTTAATCATTAGGACGGTGTAGACACCTGCAGATAACTTAAAATTGCGAACATAAAGTTACCTAATTATTGAAATTAACTCACGATATATCGTCACAGAATATATATATATATATATATATATATATATATATATATATATATATATATATATATA
>PNEQ01096559.1:0-17003 GCA_003012365.1 Medauroidea extradentata | reverse complement strand
AGGGCCAATTGCGAAAGTGACACGAATTTATAGTTGCTGTAATTATAGTGTGTGCGTAAAAGAAAATGCGCATTTTTCAAGTCCCTATCTATAGTAATTTTAAGTGATGCCGTATATTTTAAGTTTCGCTTTCAGATATGTATATATTCTCTGTAACTAGTCTGATTTTACATTTTATTCAATTTTATTTAATGCTTTTAAAGTCGTGCAATTTATTTTGACATGTCTCATACTCTGTATTGGGGTTTAAGGAGATGAAAATAAATTAATGGCGCCTGTTTATGGTTCAGTGAACATTTCATAAGGGTGTTCCTGACCACATAATAAATATCTCCGTTGCATGAGCTTCTAAACTTAGCCAGTCCATGTGGGCGTGACGTGGTCATGGACATACGGGACCATCATGCCTGTAAGTTAGCCACCCCGCCGCCAGATTCGCTAGGGTCAGGGTGTCTTACCATACCCGCACACTAGTGAGTTACGAAACTCTAGCACTATTTCCTCTCGTCACTGGGCGAGATTTTGCCAGTTCGCGCCCGAGAACCGCAGGGTCGACAACCAACAATTCGTTGCACGTAAGTCACGCCTATGTAGCGAACGCATGATTTTCCCGAGAAATATTTTGTACCAACTACTGACATTACCTTATACTGTATTTACAATAGCGAGACAGACGCGGCGCGAAGGTCACAATGAGGCACAAAAAGTTCTCGTTATTGCGAATACTCGTTCGTCTGCAACGAGACAAACACTAAAAAATTTAATATATATAGTACCTTGCCTCTAGTTACTGACCTCTAGCAGTAGATCTACGACAGCCGTATATGTTTACAATAGTTAATTATTTTCCCCATTTACTTTAATTATAAAGTCAAAATTACACGCTTGCTTAGAAAGCTTATAACTTTCTTATGATAACAATAAAAAATTTCTCGTAAAATAAGTAAGTAAAAATTACTACCGAATCGCCAATATATTGCATCACCATTTGGGCAGAAATTAATTTCCGATTTTTTTTTTTTCAGTTTAGTCGCATCCACGACGCGAAAAATATAAATACTTCATATCCGGGATTCGTGTCGCTTCCGCGATTTGTGTCGCTCTGGTATCGCATATACCTAGACACCCATTGGTTGACAAGTTATTTTTTTGCGTCGCATGTGTGGCATTATTATTAGGGCTAGGAATATTTCGCGAGTTCAATGACCTGCATGCTAGATTCCAATGTCCTATGCATACTCAAGCCCCGTATATTCGTTCATTGTCTGCTGTCTGAATGAGTAGTAGGTAATGGACAAATGGTATGATGTACTGAATATACACAGGATAATGGATTCTAGCATGTTGGTCGTTGAACTCGCGAAATATTCCTAGCCCTAGTTATTGTAAATGGAGTGTAACCCGCATCTAGAGATCTGCTCCCTGTCAGTGACTGGATGTTTTAAGTCTCAGTGTTTTGTGATTCCACTCGCAAATCACAGACGTGTGGTGTTGCACTAATCTTTTTTCTGATTGGCGCATTCAAATGTGCGCAAAGACACGCAGCCAATAAGCATGAAGCAGAGTTACATAAGTGGACGATTTTTACTACCGTTATTGGCCTGGGACTCACAAACAGTATTGGAATATTTTTTTTGGTTCAGTCTGCACTTGTATATTTAAACCAGTCACTCCGCCCCCTCAGTCGGCCTTGGACGGGAACCGGGTATACATGACCTGCGCTCTAGTTTGACGCGAGCCTCGCTCAACTGGTTCTAGTTGTTGTGGTGACAACCGGGTACCGGTTACATAACAAGAGCGGCTGTGTCCCTCGCGAGAGACGAGCAGACGGAATATTAAAAGCGTTCTAACTGGGTCATGTACTTTCACTCTGCCCCAACAAGCTTGCATCGTCATTGTCTCGTAGGGATATCACACGTGTGCCTCGTCACGTGATTAACAGAACACTGTCGAGTTACAGACTAAATAATAATACAGACGTGAATTGTCGTGGCGGTTCATTTGCCACGGGTGAACTTGGCCGCATATTAGCTGCTTGAGGCTGTTGATATCAGCCCCGTGTCTTTTCTGTCTCCTGCATGTTACGGCAGGTTTTCTATTGGCAGCCGACATCTGTAGTGTAGCTGATTATGCGCCGGTCTACGGTGCAAGAGGTCCTGGTTTCGAATCCCGCCTCGGGTATGGATGTTACGTCGTCCTTTCGCCTCATTTCACCCTCTTCGGCTCTTAAGAGTGTTCAAGTGCGATAAAATCATAAGTTTATATTTTTATGAAATATTTATAGTTTACAGACTATTCTTGTGAGTACATTTTCCTCTTACGAAACAATTTTAACTCGCATAATTTTTTCATAACTGTGTGTCAAAGTCAAAATTGGCATGTTCTGCTGCCATGCAAATAGTGAAAACCAATTGACTTACGTTAGTAAAGTAATTCACAGCGAAATAACTTATGGCGGTATACGTAATAAAACATTTTTAAAAATCCCGTGAAGTATTTTTGTATATAAAATAATTTTTTGAATTTTCAACTTTTTTCTTGTATTTTTGCGACTTTTTAAAAAATTCAAAATATTACATTATGGTTTTTTAAATCCTTTATTGCGTAGCTCATGAGATGTAATATCACAGTGAATTATTTTGTTTATGTAAGTCAGTTGGTTTTCACTATTTGCATGGCAGCAGAACAAGCAAATTTAGACTTTGTCGCATCGTTGTGAGAAAACAATGGGAGTTAAAATTTTTTCGTAAGAGTCAAATATACTCAAAAGTATCGTCTACAAAACTAACATTAAATCATAAAAATATAAAATTATGATTTAATCGCACTTGAACACCCTTAAGAGTGCATGGAAGATAAATGAGCGCTGAAAGCATCAGTTGATTTGTACGCTTTTTTCGAAGTCAATATGGATAAAATACTCAAAGACAATCCTAGATAATGGTATTTGCCAACTTTATGAGTAAATATTTATACATAATTACTAATTCGTTACGCGTGATCTCTTACGTGGCAGTTAAATGCACGAAGTTACGGCGTCGGAGATTGTGCCTCAGAAGTTCGCAACACTGGAAACAATTTTGTTTAAAACGTTGGCTAAAACTATTGTCTAGGTTTGCTATTGTTTACTTTTCGCAAATTGGCTTCAAGAAACCTACAGTTATAGATTAATGCTTTTAGCGTTGAATTATGTACCACGCCCTCTTAATACCTCGTTTTTAGAGGGCTGTAAAACGTTCTTAACGATTTCCTATTGGCCTGGCAGTCTGTTAGCAAGACAGCCGCCTTACGCCGATTGGCGGCGGGCGTTTCCGCCATATTGCTGGCCAGCGAAGCCATTTTGCTGGAGTGTGTGACTGAGAATGCCGTACTACCGGCTATTTTACTTCTGTATTCGTAGTGATTCTGTGGCCGAATTACGAGAAGTTCCCCCTTCGCCTAGTGTACGAACGGGACCGGAAACATACGCGGAAAACTTTTCGCAACAACTTGCTCTGCTTAATTGTCAGAGACAGAGATTGGTAAAGTAAATGAGCATTTCGCGATTTCAATGTCTTGCATGTTAGATTTCACAGTCCTGTATTACTCAAGCCCCGGCCATTTTTCCAGTACCCGCTACTCGCTGGAGCAACGGACAACGAACTTGGCTTGAATACGCATAGGAGATTGGATTCTAGCATGCATGTCATTGACCCCGCGAACTCTTTTTTCCCCTAGACATAGAGGCCGGCTGTGTTCGTAAAAATATTTTTGCACTACTTTATTGCGATGATTTTCGAGCATGTCTGTAGCTCCGCTTCGTGATAATTGCAGTGTGTCTTCGTGTATAGGAGCCTGTGCCGACAATAACAATGTTACTGCGACATCGCACCTCTGTGATTGGCGGGTAGAAAGCCAAAATGTTGACAGTTAAAAACATTCCGTCATTTGGGACGCGGTGGCCGAGTGTTCAGTCCACTCGCCTTCCATCAAGACGACCCGGGGTCTGTCCCCAGCGGGGTTGGTCTCGGCACGTGGGGATAATGTCGCTGGTCGCCGGGTTTTCTCGGGGATCTTCATTTCAAATGCCTCTCTCATTCCGGCGCTTCTCCATAGTAGTGCCTCATTTCATCTTATCGTTCGTGGTACGCAGATTACCTACGTTCTCCCATTAATAAAATATGCACTCAAGCTGCTGTATCCTGGATCACTGGTAGCCTCATACGATATATTTTATTTTATCTAGTTATTGACCACAGAGCAGAGATACAAGTTGAATATTAGGCATTGAAAAGAAGTTGTGCAATAGTCTTCTAGCGAAAACCATAAGGGCGCGGTATACCTCAATTTTCATCATCATTATTTTAATTTTTATCTGTACAACATTTTTTTTTTCTTATTTAAGACACAAAATGTAACTAAATTTGGCACTTATGAATATTTTTATCCCTCATAGTTTTTGCGTAATGGCTTGTTAAAGTCATATTTTGCATGTTTCCGTTTTAACGACTACGCTAAAACCAACTCATATACCAAACTCAAAAAAATCACAGTGGATAAAGACATTGCAGGTTACAATTACATGCTCATCAAATTAAAGAATAAAAATTATTTGTATTTAACAAAAAATATTGAATTTTTAAAATTTTTATTCTCAGTTATAGCAATTTTTTAAAATTCAAATAATTTTTATTCTTTAATTTTATGAGCATGTCATTGTAGCCTGCAATGTCTTTATCCACTGTGATTTTTTTGAGTTTAGTATATCAGTTGGTTTTAGCGTAGTCGTTAAAACGGAAACATACAAATTATGATTTTAACAAGCTATTTCTCAAAAACTATGAGAGATAAAAACATTTTATAATAGCAAAATCTAGTCACATTTTGTGTTTAAAATAAGAAAAAATATCTGCTACAAATAAAAAATTAAAAAATGGTGATAAAAATTGCGGTAGACCGCGCCCTACACGTTATCAACAGACTTTGTTGGAAGAAATCATTAAAAATGTGTTTGGTAAACTGAGTAGGACAATTTGTACGGAAACATAATAATTATAAACGTTTAGGCGGTTCGGGTTGAAGTGATCTCTCAAAAACAGCCCTTCTGAATTTCTATTTTCAACCAATTTGTATATTTCCGACGGGAAATATCTAACCTCTCTGGACACGTCACATGATGTTTGCGATTATAAGATAAATTGTGCGATTAGCAAGATCTTAACCACACAAGCAGTAAGGTAGCTATTGTTAATGTTAAATTATATGTAGTAATGGCTAATGATTTTTTTTTAAAGGTCGAATATTTAGTGCTCACTTTATACCGAACGACTTATATAAGACCTTGGAAAGTGAGGTATTTATGTTTGTAAAGTATCAGAAACTACGTCAAATTTAGTTAAGTTACTACTCTTCGAACATTGGTTTATGTTAACAAAAGTTCAAACCAAAAAAACTACTTTAAAACTATAATGCTCGCGGGGGATAGTGAAAATAACAAGGAGGCCACACTTTTTTTTGCGTACAAATTTCTCACCAACAAGATGAACATGTTGTTAACAAGTCAGCTCGAAACGTCTATGTGTTTTGCCATTTCTGTTATATAAACAATCTGTTTCTCAATTTGTGGACATTGTAATCAAGCAAATATTACAAATTGTAATGTGTGAAATAAAGTTTACCAACTGAATTTTCAGTTACTCATGTCTCCTTTATGATTTTTAACTTTTATTAATTTGAATTTACGTGTCCTCGAGCAGCGCAAGTTCTTGGTAAATACACGCGGAGGAAAAGGGGAAGGAGTCAATCAGGTCTTGCTTAAGGAACCTTCCCAGCATTCACCTGGAGTATTTCGAAAAACCCTGGAAAACCGAAATCAGGATGGCCGGTGCTGGGGGTCAAACCCGGATCCTCTCGAATGCGAGGCGAGTGTTTTACCACTGCTCCACCACCATCACATTTTCCATTCAAGTTTGTACATGGAATTACCTCACGAAGTTCGTCGGTACTATTTAAAATATTCAACCTGCATATTTTATTCATAAGTTGCACAGTAGCTTTATTTTAAAGAAAATTTTGTGTTTAATATGTATAATGATGGTGACAAAATTGCTTTGCCATTGAAATTGTTCCAAGGTTTTTTTGCGGTTGTAGTTCTTAAAGACTACTTGTAATGTTAATAACAGTTCAGGGGCTGAGAACATAAACGAGAGAGGTAGCATAAAGCACAAATTGTGTAAATGAAACTATGTATCTAACATTTAATTGTTAATTCCACGTACGCCTATAAATGTTGTAACATGCGCCGTGTAGTACTTGACAGAATTTTCAGTTACAGCATGGCATACTTA
The DNA here is from genome assembly GCA_003012365.1 of Medauroidea extradentata. Lineage (NCBI taxonomy): Eukaryota > Metazoa > Arthropoda > Insecta > Phasmatodea > Phasmatidae > Medauroidea > Medauroidea extradentata. The sequence continues at coordinate 10,677 of PNEQ01096559.1, read as the reverse complement.
CGGTAAATGCATTTAACAAAGTTTTGCATAAATATCACTTAGATCTAGCTAATTTTGTTCTCAGACCCTCAGTTGCTACTAATAAAAAAAGTTGTCAAATATTTTTTAATAAATTGTTTATGATTTACAAAATTGTCTTTGCTGTAAAAGTAGATATATTTTCTGCAAACTAAACAGCATGAGATAAATTGTTTTCTGCGATTTAATGAAGACCTTTGTGCTGTGCCAATAATGCTATGGAACCTATCACTATCCTTCTCTTACTTGTTACCCTCTCCCCCTCCAATATTAAATATTTTATTCGTCATTGCGGTCTGTACGAGTGCGCCTTGACATCAAACGCATTCACTGAAGAGCGGGTAAAAAGGGAAAGGAAACTGTATTTTAAAACCAAGGTCGCAACGTCATGCTAAACAATCGTTTTCGAATTCACCAACGTATAACATCGCTACTTCAACCTTGGGTCATTTTTGTGAGTCCTTGATAGACCAGAGAACTAGTCAATATTTTATTCTTCCAATAAACACTTTTCTTATTAAATGTTTTTTTGGGGAATGTCGTAGCTGGGTAAAGTATATTAATATCGATATAATGTAAAATCTAAGATTGTGAATGCCACGCTAGGTAACTATTGCTACAAACATTCCTTGTAATTTATGTTCTAACAAACGGGTAAATTTTGAAGGTAAGTGGGCATGATAAGTATAAATTAGGGAAATTAAATGGTTTATTAATCTGCAGCCTGTACACCTTGCAGTACTTAACACAGAATGGAATAAAAATGGCGGATATACTTGCGGGCTGAGTTTGTCATGCCTAAATCAAGAAGAGTTAGCATAATTATATCTCCTTTGTCTTCAGGGATGTACAAAGCCAGGAATCGTTCTTGAATTCATTCAAGAAAGCAGGGAACAAACTATGGCCGTCAGCCAATCTGATCTTTAAGAAACTAGAGATTGCGACAATTATAATGCGTGGAATTCCTGTAACTTAATGCCATATTAAAACAATATATGTGAATTAGCAACAAGCATGTCACAATGAGCAAAAAATGTAGGTCTTGTCCAATCTCGTCCTGACGAAGAGATTTTTCTGTGGTACGAGCACTCAAATGTGCCAGTATGTTTCCTTCACAGTATTTTTTTTTCGTCACATGATATTCTTGTATGTCCGTTCCTGTACTTATATCGTCATAACAACAAAATATCGAGCGAAGTGTACATAAATTAGGACCATACACAGAGAAAAGTGTATTGCTGAGTAAAACAATATTTGTTTGACGCAACAAGTGAAACAATTGTATATGGACAACAAAACATTTTGTACTCAAACTCTACTATTTTTTGTTTTAATTTCTTGTCCAAGATATGGGTAATATACAGAGTTTCGTTCTGAATAATTTAAATATTGTAATACACGAGCTTGGACTGTTTGCAAGAAAGAAGATTGCGTCATTTAAACAGCCCCAAACTCAGCTTTGAAGCATTATTTAGATGTAATCTGAGTCTAATACAAGACATTAACGTGTCATATGTGTTTATTTAATTGTATCGCTTCATTGTTTTGTTTTATTTTGAAATTTTGTCATTCACTTTGTTTGTACCAGAAGGCCTTATGAAGTTCCAACGAATAAATAAATATTCTATATATGGTTATTTATTTTCGAGTTGTGAACTCAAAACAAGGTGAACAAGATATAGTTGGGACAAAAAATAGGATTGTATATTTACAAACTACTACATTTGTGTCGAATATGAAGTTGTCAGACGCTAGGTAATTTTCCAATTAACTAAGTATTTTGATAAGTCAACGAAATTAATTATTTTATTTACATATTACGTTGCCCAAGTATAAGATATTTGGCCATATTAAACAAATACTTAGTTTGCCTTTTTAAAACGTGGTGTTCCATGTCATGAGGTGATGAAATACATTATATCAGAAGTTTATATGTCAGTTTCACATGTCTGATAGAGCTTGTTAACACATATTCGGGGCACAAAACTATGGAAATTGTATAGTACAATCTACAGTATATTAGTTTTAATACGGGCAATCAAGCGTGTAAAACTTTAATCAACTAAATATTTTATTGCCTGGGAGATTTATTTATCTTAATAAAAGGGTTTAGTCCAGTTCAATGTTACATTTTGTTAGCTCTATAAAGTCAATATTTGACGCGTTTTATAAATGGTTCTACCCACAAACAGTTTGTTGTATCAAATACATATTTGTTTCGCGATACACAAACTTATAAATGACAACCTGAACAAAAGCTTTTTTCTCTGTGAAGCACCAAGAAATCATAAAAATTATGATATTCTAGCAGGAACTAATAAACAGTGCAGAGGAAAGAATGTTGATTCAATTAGTCTCTCTTCTGGCATTCAGAAGTACTGAATAATTAGTTTCCTAAAAGTCCACTATTCTACCCTGAACGAGGATAATCGGCGTAATATACTAACGGGTTAGTAGGCAACGTCTTTAATACAATTATTTCTTTTTAACGTCATAATTTCGCCTACCAATTTTTTTCTGATTGGTTGGACAAAATGTTTCATACCATCAGACAATATTTATTTATTTTTCTGTGTAAGTTATTATATTTAAACCATATCAAATGTGGATGCATGTTTGCATCTAAACTCGAGCGACAGTAAAACCACTTCAAGTATCTATCACACCTTCTCGTAGCCACGTGTCAGAAAGAGAGAGAGAGAGAGAGAGAGTATATTAGTTTTTAGGAACTCCGAATAGTTACTATTAATGAGCACAATACCAGTACTGTTGTATGTCACGATAACACGAACAAAGCTGCATCAGAAAAGGCTATGTGCTGTTGCCAAATTTTTGATTTAATTCATCTAACCAATAAAATTGTTTTGACTTTTTTTTATCAGCAATTTGATTAAGAGTAACGATAGATGCAGGATCTACAGTAAACACAGTAATTGTTTAAGAGGTCTGTGTGCTTGATACATTGCAGAAGCAGGGTAGTGATAAGGCTCAGACTGCCTCACTCGACGATAACGGCTTCCATTATATTCACGGCGCACCAAACTGGCTTGCAGTGATATCGTTTTACGATTTTTCTATGGGAATATATTAATGGTGATCTGTGAAAGTTTGTAGTAACTTCCAAGTCATGTTTCTACCGTTGCGCTTTACTATCCCAGGTGGTACGTTTGTAGTTTACAGCAGTCTAAAACAAGACCTTTTTTTTTTTAGCAATTTTAATAGGCCCCAAAATATTATTTTTAGAAAGCATGCTGTATTTTTTAAATTGTGCAAGAATAGTTTCAAGCGTGTGTTATTTTCGCAGATAAACATATTGAGAATATGTTTATGGGTTTTGTGTAAAAAAAAAAAAGAAACGTGACGCGCTTCAGCACTGTTCATGCGCCAGGTATAGTCTGTTTACTTTAAACTGAGCATTTCCCAATAGTTGTTTATATTTATATATATATATAACTGTATTTTACTGAAGCCAAAGATGTTAAATTTTAAGAGCGACGAAACGTTTTCAGAGGTTTTTGGCTCCAGGGATGATTTTCGTTAAAATTTTACTTGGTTTTTTTATTCCATTGTTCCTGTATCTTGCAAATTCTGAATTTGACATGCCTATATGGGAAAACTATGAGAGCTAAAAATATTTATAAGTGGAAAATGTAGTCACAACAACGTCTATAAAACAAACACTGTGCCGAGAAAATTTAAAATCATGCGTTTATACCACGTAAACACCCTTAAGAGAAGTCCACAAGAGGAAGACAGACGCCAGTTAAGAGCCTTGCACATAGAGGCGATGAGGCCACGGGTAAACAAGCAAAAATAAACCGTACAGCCCGCGGCCGATCGCATTCGTTGTAGTCGAACATCGTTCTATTTAAGGGTGTCCAAATGGGGGAAAATTATAATTTAATGTTCGTATGAAATATTGTTAGTTTGGCAGACGTTACTTGGAAGAACCTACATTTCCCTCTTACTAAATAAATTTAGCTCAGTCAGTTTTCCCATAATGGCACTTCAAAGTCAAGATTTGCCCGTTTTTAGTTCTAATAAACTGCAAACCCAATAAATATAAATCAATTTAAAAAATTCACAAGTAACTTCATGCCAAGGGTTGCTGCTTGACATGTTTTAAATTCAAATACAAAATGTTCTTATAGTTAAAAATAAAAATATCTGGAATTTGAATTGTTCTGCTTCTTTTATCAATTTTTTTAAAATACAAAAATGTTTGTAATGGACTTAAAAACATGTGAAGCAATAGCCTGTAACACGTACTTTCAGTGTGAATTTTTTATTTATTTATGTTAATTGGTTTTTACGACTTACTGCATAAGAACTAAAAACGTGCACATTTTTACATTAAAATGCCATTATGGGAAAACTAGCTGAGCACTTTTTTTTTTTTTTTCGTAATAGAAAAATGTGCGTCTACAAAATTTACACAAACATAAAATTATGATTCTTCCCCGCTAGGACGTCGTTACTAGAGTGTTAAAAAACCGATAATTGAACTACAGACGCCGGGATGTATGTTTGTCATTTGCTGAGAATGAGCACAAATGCCATAAAGATGCCATTTTTTGTTAGTAGAGTTTCCTCTTACAAAACATAATTCGATTGAATGGTTTTCTCACGACGGTGCGTTAAAGTAAAAATTTGCGTGTTACGCTACCATGCTAATAGTGAAAACCAGCCGATTTACTTAAACGATGTATACAGTTAAATAACATTTCATGATCTACGTAGCCTAACATTATAAAACCTCAGAGAGAACAACTTTTATATTTAAAATAATTACACAATTTGCAACGTTTTCCCTGTATATTTGCGATTTTTTTCAAATTCAAAATATTACACTGTGGCTTTGTCAATATTAGGATACTTAATCCATGACATGTTATTTCAATGTGGATTATTTCATTTGAATAAATCAATTGGTTTTCTCTATTTGTATGGCAGAGTGCTAGCTTGCAAATTTTAACTCTGACGAGCCATTTTGAGAAAACTATGCGAGGCAAAATTGTTTCTTAGAAGGAAACTGTGCTCACAAGTAGAGTCTACAAAATCAACACTTCTTCATGAAAATATAAAATGATTTTATATCAGTTCAACATCCTTAACGACGCAACATAAAAAACACCGTACATACACTACACATTATCGCTAGCGCAGTAATACACAGTCAGAGAACCGGATGTAAGGTCTTGTCGTTTATGGCTTTCGACCTGCAGAACAGGTTTCCAAGTCTAGTGCGTGGGTGGCGGTGTGTGCATTTACAAAGGCACACCCGACACTTGAGTTGTCCCCTTCATTACGTTGCTGTTCTCGGCGGTTAAAACGCGGGAAATATGAACGGGGAAAGTACTGACAGACGAGTTTCGTTCTCGCTCGCTGTGCAATACTACGCTCGCGTTGAATAGCGGATGATCTTCGTGGAAGAGTTAGAGAGGTTCCGGGTTCAACTCCCGAGGCAAGAACTTCTTTGCGACAGTGGCCTGGGATCGCGTAACAATTCTGAAACACTCCACCTGCCAGCTTAAATTACATTGCAGTGTCTACGTAAATACGTATTTCTAAAGAATCGATTCCACACGTGCTCATTCATGGCCATCTTTAGTAGAATGCTGGCGTCTAGAATGTGGCAGTTATTGCCAACCATAAATGTTGTGAGAAACTCCAACGTTTTCATACGTATATCGCCCAACCATAACTGTTGTAAGAAACTTCAGCGTTTTCAAGGGTATGTTGGCACAAAACATTTTCACGATATCCTATCATATCTAGCCATTGGCATTACAAGCGTATGTTGTTGATTTGCAGAAAACCCACATGTTCCTACCAGGTCTAAGTAAGGACAATTATCAAGCCAGAAATGGCTGTAAGATTCGCTTCTTAGTATTTGTTTCTCGTTTCCTTGAGCCAAGTCCTTGTATGTAACTGCATATTTTCTGCAACTCAGCAACGACGTTTCAACCGGGTATCTGCCAGCGGGGAGAACTATCAAGCATTGAAGAATCGCGAGGACAGGCAGACTGCACTGCACACTTGGCAACGCCGGAAGAGATAGCACCCAGCCTAATCTGCCATTTCCGCATGCTGTTTTCTCGCTGGCTGGCGTCGAGACTGCGCTTAAAAATACGCATGCTGATATATTTCGCAGTTACGCGACGAGAAATGCGAGCAGGTGTTTGTTCTATGTTTTATGTTTATTTCCCTATAGTTGTGTTCCGATAGTAAAGGTTTAATCCTCCCAGTTAGGTAGTCCACAATCCTGGACATGTTGCACATAAATTTAAATTATGTCTGGCACTGTACGTAGTGAGGATACAATGCTGGAATGAGAGAATACCGTCAGAAGTGGAAGGTCCTACGCCTCCTTTTAAAAACTTGGGTGCGAGTTTCTACAGTTCTTGCAAAAATATTTTTTAAAACCCAAACCCGGGCCAATATCGTAAAATCCCTTCGTAGCTTTGTTACACATAGTATTATCTTTACACGTTTATTTATATAAATGACTCTGGACTTTACGGTTACCCTAAAAACATTTATAATCGAAACGAAACTACTCCTCCCAATGCTTTTCTTACGGCACTACGTCGCCGGCCGGTGAAAATATTTTTTGTGACCGTTGTAGGCATTATTTTGTAAAATCGCTACGTAACTTAGTCCGCGTTATAACTGTTGATGTTCATGATTTTTTTCATAGCATTCCTTGGAGTAGTAAATGAAATATTTTACGAAACATGAAGTTTTTACTGCAAGCAAAGGCAGGAATTGTCCAGACGTCCTGGAAGTTCAGCACTTTCTCAAGAGATCGCGAGCTGGTCGAACACGTTCTGTGCAGGATCTAGATCCTCAGTAACGCAAGACGAGCGAAAAAAAATGTGGAGTGGAAGGAAGAGAATTTCGAGGAAAAGAAAACTTGAGTTATTATAAGTGATTCGTATCACGTTAACGTAAAAAAAAAAAAAAAAAAAAAAATAGAACGCTTGGGAATTTTAATGAAAAACAGTTAGGTCTATCACAGTTGAAACTCAGGAATCTCTGAAATATGCATTACAGTGCGGTTATAAAAAGTCCCGAGGTTAGTCTGGGAAGGTCAAAGACGTCAGTTTGAGCGCACAAAATACTTAAAGAAAATTTCAAGACTGACACAAATACATCAAAAACAAAGCAAATACAAGTTATTATACTATAGCATTTGGCTATAGAAAGGATAGATTATTTTAATAGTATGAATATTTTTTTTTTATGTAATAAATATTTTCTTTATTTTTTTCATGTTATCTTAAATCACTTAAATTTTCTTGTATTTTATTTTAATGTTTTACAAGTATAGTTTCTCTTTGGAATCTTTAGGATCAGTTAATGAATGCCCCTACCTAGTTAGTTACTTAATATTATTTATTCATTTTTTTTTGTTAGGACTCACATCCAAAATATTAATTTTATTTTTATTTTTTTATTTTATTCTTGTTTTATTTTTGTTTATTTTTCGTTTGTAATTTTTCTCCAGCCCTAATGCCTGTGTTGGCGACGTCGTGAAGGCTTGAGGAACAGCCGCGAACGAGGGGGCGTTGTCTAGAGGTAAGAACAGTCTTGGCCGAGCGATAATGCCGATATGGCGTATTTTTAAATTACCGTCTCGCTAGCACCGAAAGCTAGCGCCATCGTAATGGTTTTTCATAGTTTTTGGACGGCCAAGCAAAGTTTGTTAAGCCAGGAAGTCCGTAGATTGTTTAGAAGAGTCTACGAGGCCGAAATGTAATTAAATTTTTGAGTGCGCAAGATTTGAAGACGGTAGCGTCGGCGGCTTGGTGACGCCATTTCCGTATGAGACGTGACTGGTATGACGCCGTCTTGTTTTACCGCACCAGACACTTTCTTTACTATAAATTAGTGCATTTTAAACAGTGTTACTTGGAATGAACTAGGAATAACTTTGATTTTGAAGAGTAACTATAATTTTCGGATTTATTAGGACTTTTGACCCATTTGCCTTGTTTTATGAGAACTCTCAAGCCTGCCGCTCAGAAAGAGACAGAGACTAGTCGCGGGCATTTTAAATCACGTATTTCGTGTTGTGTAGAGGACTAAAGATTTACAAATAATTAAATCAATTTTTTTTAGTATTTCAATTGGAGAAACACTCATTAAATAACTCTGATTTTGAATCCTTAAAATTACGTTAATTGCATTTGCATTACACATGGTAATTTCTTCTGAAATGTTTTATCACCTTGAAAACTTTTCAAGGAATATTTTCTTTATTTCGGCCTGAAATTCAAATTATTAAGGATGTAGTATTTACCTACACTGACAAGCTTACATAGCTAATAATTTTCAGTTTAAGTCAGCATTTTATATTTCCAGAATTATTTATTTTATCATTTTAGTTATTTGGACTAAATAAATAACTGTTCTATTTAATCTCTTTATGTTGAATTATTGCTCTCATGTGGGTGAAAGTACGTACAAATAATTGCTTGTTGAAACCAGATGTGGCTTATGAATATTATTTAGGTTAAAACTAGTACGGGTTCATGTATGCTTTAAAGGCACATTTACACAGAATTATTATGCTACACCACAGTACACAACACCCATATTATTTTACTCTGTAATACACTAAGTAAAGTGTGCACAGACTATTTTTGGCGCCCAACGTGGGGCACGAACCCACGACCCTGAGATTAAGAGTCTCATGCTCTACAAACAGTTTCAAGTTTTCAAAAATACATTAAAATTATTGCAAGTAGTAAGAAAATGTTATGAGTTGGATGCAAACATTTATATATTATTAACCTTTAAAAAATTTATATAAACACATTCATAAAAGAATGACACTTATGCAGCACAATAGAAGACTTCATTTACCACAGTGTTTTGTACACGTAGGGATGCGTAATCCATTTATGTTTTTTGCTCTCTTCCTTCTTTTTTTTTGTTGTTATATGTAAATGTTATATTTTATTTCAGATAAGTGTAAAGTAAATATAGACTACAATGGTACATCTCATGCCCGCATGGCTTAGCCAGCAAATTTGTAATGTATTGCCTCTTTTGTAAAAACCTTTGGCTCATCGAGGCCCGTTGTTTATAAATAAAAAAACTTACGAGGTTAAAAATAACGACGAAACAACGCGAAACGAACACACATATACCCCCTCTCCCACACACTCGCACAATTATATATATATATATATATATATATATATATATATATATATATGTGTGTGTGTGTATGTGTGTGTTTGTGTATGTATGTATACATACGTACATACATACTGCCCTCGTCGCATTTAGTAAAGTATTTAATATATAGCAAATAGTATATATAGTAGTACATAATATACGTCAAATTTTATGTTATTTATTATTTTATAAATAATTTAATACTATATAGACGTAAAATATAAGTAAAGTTAAGGAGTTAAATATGCATTACGTACTTTTGGCGCATTTAGTTAAAAATTAAAAAGTGAGAGAAATACGTAGGCTTCATTTTAATTCCCGCTATATTTAGTTTTTCGCCTGTGATTGTAAAAACATAATATTCCATGTGTCAATTTAGGAGCACAAAATACGTAGCGCTTGTGCGACAATCTCGTGAAGAACCTTTTTTCGATGACATTTACCTTCCAGTTTTACAAAGCAAATGATCAGACTCTGCTGTTTTGTACCGTGATCAAAACACAGCTAAACTCTGGCAATCGACAAAATCTGGTTACGTGACTGCAAACTTACACTAACCTTACTTCGGCAAGTTGTTCTGTATAACCGCCCTATAATGGACGACAATGCACCCCTTCACACATCCCGTGACAAATGCTATGTGGTTCGCATTCCTTGACGTGTTTCTTCATCTCACACCCGTTTTACTATACAGTTCATTCGTAATTTGCTTGTTAGATTCATTATTTATATTTTGAAGTGTAATTAATGAGGAGAAAAATTGAAGTACAAATACAAATGCCAAGAAAATATTTTTGGTATAAATATTTACGTAACTACGTAGTTACGTTGTAACATTTGTCTGCCGGAAAAGCAGAAGGGGTAGTCCATAAACGCCAACGATTTTATTAAACATAATATCTTTGTATTTTGCCTAAATTTTACAAGGTTAAACTTAAGTCATGAGTATTTTTAAATAATGAGTTCCTGTTGCTACAATACAAACCTATTAATTTTTCAATCCATTACAAAAAGTATGCTTTACAATTTTGACCTACCCCTCTTGTCTCTCTGGAACAGAATTGTAGGTTAAAAACGTGACCTGTATTTCATTTGACCAAATTAATATTTATTAAATAAAATTAAATATGACGTGTTATATTAATGCTATACGTATAACTGCAGCAATATTTAAACAACATGAAAATCTTTAACGTAATTTGCCAACTTAACCAAAATAATTCCAAATCAGACAAATCCTAGAATGCAACCTTTCAACTATAGGAATCATTGGTGAAAGGCCGTGGGCATTCGAGGGTACAGATGTTTCCTTGAAATTTTGGAAACGCCCATTACGACAGTTCTTATAATTTAGTAGTAAAATAACAAACATTATGTATATAACGCCTAGTGGATATATATATATATATATATATATATATATATATATATATATATATATATATATATATATATATATATATATATATA
>PNEQ01096555.1:10128-28802 GCA_003012365.1 Medauroidea extradentata | reverse complement strand
TCTCCTCAAAGCCGCTAGATGACCCCGAGGGTCCCGTATCTCTCTCCTCAAAGTGGCTAGACGTCCCCGAGGGTTATGTGTCTCACTCCTCAAAGCGGCTAGACGACCCCGATAGTCACATATCTCGCACAGGTTGTACTAAAAATAATAATAGATAGTCTCACGCCATCTAACGTGAGTTTAACAAACTACATGCACGCGGTATGATGGTGAGAAATATGTAGATGTTCTCATGTAAGATGCTTTGCTCTCGGTGATGAGATTTATAAAATGTATAGTATATTTTAGTAGAAACTTATAAAATAAAATTTATACTGTTGAGAAGTAATCGTTGAAATTGGAGGTATATATGTCTTCAGCACGGAAATTATGTAAAGAGGTTTGCCGTCTCATACGAAAAAAAAATGAGCCAGGATATCAACGTGGTCGATTCTGCGGTCAGGACTTCTTGAGGTATACTGCGCGCGGCCTTATGAGAAGAGTCGATATGTGAAGAATCCGTTCCGAGTGGTATTTAACTGTGAAATATCTTCCAAACAGTTTTCCCAAACTGATAACTTTAAAAGACACATCCAGGCCTGCGAAGTTAATGCTCCTTGGTCTGCTGGAAACATACAGCAAACGAAATTAGCTCCCACTGATAAAGTGGGTACTATGTGCAGAGAAGATGAGATTCTATACTTATCTGTAGGTAATAAAAATAATTCGACATAGTCAGCTCAAGCGAAATGCATACTTACTAGGCCTCAGGAGAAAATTATGATTTTCTTATAAATGTAACTGAGAAGAATGACGACGAATATGGTGCACATTTGAAGAGAACCCTAAACAATGGTAATTCTGAAATAGAAGCTACTGCGTCGGTGTCAAATAAAATGAACTATGGTGTACTAGTTAAAGATGACGAAGATAGTCCTGTCGAGGATTTCGAACAACATTATCCCAATACACTCGCAGATCTCCAGACACAAGATATGAAGACGTCAGAAACTGACCACCATACTGACTACGAATTATCCGACGACCCTAATGAATTGATGGATAGACTTATTAGACTTTGAGGTCTAAAAGGGAGGTCTAAAATGAGGTATAAAATTGAGGTCTAAAATTGCATTCTTATAAAATAGAGGTCTAAATTGAGAACTAAAATCGAGGTCAATAATAGAGGTCTAAAATGATGGTTTAATGTGAGGTCCAAAAGTCAGGTTTAGAAGTTAGATCTAAAAGTGAAGTTTCAAACTGAGGTATAATATTTATGTCTAAAAGTGAGCTGAAAGTAATTTACCACCTTATTGCATTGTAGCAGCATATGTATACAGATTAAAAGCTAACAGACAATGGCTTGAAATAGTATCTGGGATGGTAGTATTCTAAATTAAAATAATATGAATAGTATCCTGAAATTGTTTGCGAGCTGATTGACAATGTTCGTGATCTGTTCGCCTGGGTACTCAAACATTTCAAGCATGACGATGAGCAGTTTGCCCATGTTCGCCAAGACTTGAACCACGACGGCGAACTGATTGCTAAAATCGCGACCACTTCGGTTATGTTCACTAATGATCACAACAACTTTGGCAGAGACAACAGCATCTTCGTTAGTGAATGTGGGTTCTTCATCTTGGCAACGAGATGTTAGGGGTCGCGGTGGCCGAATGGTCAGACCATTCGCCTCCCACCGAGGCGATCCGGGTCCGATTCCCGGCAGGGTCGGTACCCGGATTTTCACATTTGTGGGAATCGTGCCGGACGATACCGCTGGTCGGCGGGTTTTCTTGGGGATCTCCCGCTTCCCCCACCCATTCACTCCAGCGCTGCTCCATTCTCACATCATGTCACCCCTCACCAGCACTGAAGACCTAGATGTTAAGCGCTGAACAAAAATCTATCACTCATTCATGAGCTGATCATTGGTCTTGGTGAGCACTTCGGTAGAGAGACTGAGAGACAACGGCACCTTATTTTTTTTTGGAACTGATAGATTTTATCGGAAATCGATCGTTTATGCCTATACGTCAGTTTTGTGTTTGGAGACAATGGGGCCTACAGGCCTTATAAAAAATTACGAATTACATTTTATTAATGACAATCATTTTTCAAATGTATTTATTTCATCGGGAATCGATTGTGTATTGCTAATATGGTGATGAACATAAGAAGATGCAATAATTAATTTTTAATAATTAATTCACTACTTCTTGAAATTAAACTATAAAATTAAAAAAAAACCTGATTGATTTGTTTTGATTGCTTTCGTATCATTGCTTTCCAGTGACGCACGACGAAATGTGCAATCTGCCAGCTTTGAGAAGATAATTTAAAAAAAGGGAAAGGTTCAGAGGAAAGAGGGAAATTTAAAAAAGGGTATATTTTGGCGTATTTCGGACATTTTAAACGATGTTAGGATTTTTTTAAAAAAAGCTTTTCGTGACCTATAGGACGGGTTCAAGGTTGGGAATTATTACCAGACAAGATACTGAACAGAGGCCCCGAGCTCCTTCGTGAATCTTGCAATTGAATCGGCTATGGTATACTACTTTGTGAAAATATTCTTCTGCATTGTGTTACACGGAAATAATAAGACAAACGCGGCATTAATAGGTTAAAATTTACTGACAACAGCGCGCTGTGAGCTAAAGAGGTCACTGAACTACAACAGCTGTTAAAATGTGCGCGCGGCTACTGTTTCTGATTGAAAGATAACTTATCTGAGGGTACAAAACCACACCCAACAAATGACTGTGTGATGGAACACTGCAAAATTTGTTCCCTGGTACTGAAATTTATATTGTTAATGAATCATAGTGTAGGGAAGAAAAATGACAACTGAGAGTGTGTTGTTAGTACGACCGAGTTTTCCATTTAAGGAACGATGAGACCCAATTTCGACCCCAACCCTAAATCCATGACAGCAGCCCTGACAAAATCGTTAACATTTTATCACATACTTATTTTGCTAATATATATTCCGAACAAAACAATACCCTAATTGTGCGTGAACAACAATCACGTAAATCAGAAATAATGTTAAAACATACAGCGTCTGTGGGGTTAACCGGCATCGTACAATATAATATGTCAATCGCTGTGTTTTCAAGCATGAAAATGCGTTTCATATTAATGATATTTTCGTTCTAATTTAACAAGTATTTTTTATCAATTCAAATGTAGTACTCATCGTTGTAGATGAGTATGCGTGCATTGTTGAAGGGAGTAGTTACCGTATTGAATTTCTTTAGCTTTCTTTTTCTCATTAAAACCCTTTTATGTTTACCAAATACATTATATTGTAATATAGTCGTAAAATTTAAAAACATTTTTATTCAATAAAATGTACTTATTACTACATATAATAACATATAGAAACTTGAAAAATTTTTATTCTTTACATTTGATTTTATGCTTTACAAGACATCGTTCACAAGTAAGTTCAGAGTTCTGTGGTTTGTTCTCATAATACTTGGAAACACTGTTTGCATGCAACTTTACCAGTATGTGATATCAGATGTGACCTTACCAGTCAGCAAGAATCATTGTAATAGAAACAGGTGTATCAATATAAACAGATGCTTGTAATGGATCTTGCTTCTTAATAAACTGTTCAGATCATGTACAGAATTTCCGATGTCTGAAAAGATGGTCTCCGCGAAAATAGCTATCCACATTTATCGCAGAGGTGGGAGGTATAGGAAGAGCTTTCCTTGCAACTATACATCTCACATAGACGTGCGCTGTAGTCAGCAAACTGTTTAAAAAAACCGACACTGCCTTTCCAGTGGAAGATGCGCCGCAATTCTGCCAGTCTTTACTAGATTAGTATATTATCACTGCGAGCACGCGTTATGCCACACTTGACACACATATGCAGGACATGAGAAACAATGGTAACCCACTACGTATCACAAATGAGCTATGCGCATGTAAAGATAATTCGTAATTTCACAAGGAAATTTTATTGAAATAGTTATTTTTTTATTGTGATTTTAGTTACTATAGTGTACAACCAATGAAAAGTAAGCACATGCACTACAATATAACATATGTGACTGTTTTATTGGTGTAATAAGCCATGAAAGCATGGCTTACAATAGAATTCTTAGTGCACTGTGCTGTCATTTGTGGTCATATTGCTTAATATATTATATCGAAATGTGATTACCTTTGTGATTATGCGTAAATCTCAAATATTTTTTAATTGAGGGTTACCACTGTATTTCTCCATACGCCTCATATACACCGTTCTGACTGGGTTATACAAGCATCTGCTTTCATGCCGACGGGTATTACAGAGATGGTAGAAGTTCTGGTCGCAGAATCCGGACTGATGCGGTAGTGATGTACTCTAGGATTTTGTTGGTTTAGTAATCTACTTTGGGGAAGATAATGAGGATATAGGCCTACTGCTTATAAACGCGAACGAATATGGCAGTCACAAACGATGAAATTAATTATTAACGAGGGAAAACGTTGTGGCAGAGTCAAGCAAGAGTAATTTTAGCTGAAATATTAAAACATTTACAACAGAATATAGTTAGAATCGTTCAATTGTACGAAATATTTAATAAGCAACATTCATTGTCACCTGCCGAAATAGCTCAGCTGGGAGAGCGTTAGACTGAAGATCTAAAGGTCCCTGGTTCGATCCCGGGTTTCGGCATTGAAGTTTTTTTTAACCCCCGGATTTACGTAGACTTTTAACCATGCAGTACCTCTAGATCGAAACACTTTGAATACTTAGCTAGAAACTAGCTCATATTATAGTTTTTTCGTTAATTTTAAATATTGTAGCGTACTTTTGCCTAAATATATATCACGTAGATGCAAGCACATTATTAAAGAAATTTTTAACAATAAGTGCAGGTTTTCAACCTATTTTACAGATACTGATTTTTTTTTTTTTTTTTAAGTTGCGAAAATCTATAGTGTAAAAACACATCTATGAGATAAGGTAAAGCACAAATAGTTTTCAAGGCAGCAAGTAACACGATACAGTATTTTGGGAGTAAAAATTAATTCTGTGCTTATAAATTGCAGCCAATAGGGATTTGTTTTACTTTTAACATTAATGTTTAGTGTTTTTAATAGCTGTCAAAATGTGCCCAGCCTTTTATAGTTATCAGTAAATAAAACAGTGTTTCAAAACCTAAAATTTTTCTGATGTATCGCGTCAGAAGTAAATGAGACGGGGAAACTATGCGAAGAAAATATAATTTATTATCAGCTAAAAGTTTGGTTTTGCGTTCTGTGTATGTCTTACATTTAGCATTCACGCGCAGAACAGCCAACTGTACAGAAGTTTAATGGTGTCGTTTTGCCTTTGAGCTCCTATAGGTTACTTTGTGATCCTATCGGTTACTGACTCTGGAAACGGACATTACGATTGGTTGGCTACTAGTTACTGTAGGACGTTTCCTATTAGTGGGATATCATTTTGCCAGCCACCGGAACTTCGTATGCTTCCGCGCACTTTAATGTCGCGAAGCTGAAAGTTGAAACATGCTGGGGATTTGACAACACAAATACCCACAGAAGTTACAAATTATCAGACTTAACAGGTATATAGTGATATTTATACTGGAAAATTTAATACGATTTCACTTGTAATACTGCTAGAAAATAAAGTGCCAAGACGACGTAGAAGAAAAGTAAACAAAATCATATTTGCTCGAAAATTAAGGAGACTCTGTTCCTTATTTTCAGAAATTGATTTCTAAGCAATATCCTTAACCGGAAAATAATTAAAATATATGAAAATGATAATTGAAAATCAACTCTCTGCTACATTTGCAAATTAGTATTGGTTCAGCAAAGATTCCAACAATAGTTGATAGAAATTTTTGTCCCACTTCACTGTATGGCAAGAAATTGGCAAGTAACTCCATATATTTTTTTTTTCTGCGTAGAGTGTGCTATTTTGTGAAATGTTTGTTAATGGTTAATTAAGCTGAATATTTTTCCAATTTTTGCCTATAAAGTTAACATAGCGGGAGTTTAGGTACCCTGATAAAAAAAAAATATTTTTTTAATTTAGAATAAATCTCTTGTTGATATTACGCAATGAAATTCCGAATAGAGAATGAAAGGGTATGCATATTTTTATTTATATAAAATAAATGTTACAAACTAAAGAGTTATTTTGTACATACGCCATTGCAGCAAATGGCGTGTCACAGAAAACCAGAGAATGCATACTGACAAGTAAGTAAACAAAAGGACTTTGTGCGCAACTGGCAAATAAGGGTAAACATATACAAATCCACAAGGAATTCAGTTAGTAATTTTTCAAGAAAATAACACAAACGAATACCCAAGCACCAAAACTGCAATGGCGTATGTCCGAAATACCTCTTTAGCTTGTAACTTGTCACCATTGCAAGAATCGTTCAAAAATGACATAAATAAGAGTTATTTTCATGTCTATTTTTATGGTAGCAATGCCTCAATTATTTAATTTAACGGACAAATTGAAAATACATTTTCGGACTGCATTTTATTAGCTTTCACCACATACAATTAACACTCTCCATCCGTCTTGAATCATCTTGTTTTTGCCCGAAGCATTGTTGGCTTCGTGATTACGTTTTCGCTTCTTCATATTTCCATCATCGTCTTCAGTTTTGAAAAATTACACTAGATTCTTTTTATTTTCTTGGTACACCGAGACAGCTTGTGTTGGTTTAAATATATCTGCGTTTATTCTTTCTTTCAAAAGTCTGGCTCTTCTAGAAAGCAGATATTTTGAGCGAACAGACTATACCGCCTGATGTAAGTCATTAGCGATTTCTGACATTGTACAGACAAGAAACAACATTAGCAACAATAGTTCTGTATTTTGTCACGACAATTTCTACCTTCGCGAGTCGGTCATTGAAACCATCTAATATCGCTCTTAGTTTTCCTGCATCATTCTTGATTGCCGGACGAAAATCTTTATGGATAATCGTATTTTTTAGTATTTTTTACATTGTAACCATTTTGCACTGCCTCAACATTAAGTCTATCGGTGATTTCTTCGTATGCACGATTCAGATGTTCGTCCACTAACATCAAGTTGCGAATGATTCTAATTTCACATTTTCCATCTTAACTCCAAGCAGGAAACTGCAGTTTCTCCCCTAACATATGAAATCTTGAAGAAATACCGTTTTTATATTACTGACATAACGCTTTGTAGCTGCATCTCGAGAGTAGGGGCTCACCAACACTTCTAATAAATATTCTGCAGCATCATATGTTTCATCCTACTTCATTACAAAACAGCCAGCCTCCTCATCTTTCCCAAGACGTTGCTTGAGTCTGCTCTGTCCGAATTTCGATATGCTGTAACTCATTATTGACGACCAACGATGAACTAATCGAATCCATGATGAGATCTTCCATCATAAAGCGGCCAGTCTTCCGCCACTACCATTAATAAAAACTTGTCTTTACAACATACTGAATATAAGTTTTTAATTCATAAACTGCATATCTATGTTCACGTGCTCATTGTATACATGACGCGAATTAGTTTCGTCTACATGAAACTGCACCAACAAATTAGCATTGCCCAGAAACAATTGTTTAGGAATGTGTGACTATGTTTGACACACACAGAAAAATAGGGATTTGTCGTGTCTACAAAATATTTTGCCAATATAGACCCTACAAAATAATGTTGTGGAGAATATGAAATATTTGGCAGCGTACGCAAAACTTTTTGTTGGTAGTTTATTATTTTTGTAATCACCATAAACATTTGAATGAACACTGCAAAATATTTAGTGTTCGTTACGAAAATGTTTGGTTAGGACTTAATTGACAAAATATTTTGTAGCTACTGCAAAATAGATTTTTCTGTGCAAGTTCACACAGTCCTCATTTTCTTGGTGTCCCTTGCAGAAGTACTCTCGACTGAAAGACTGTTTCTTACAAGCAACATCGTCGAAAATAAGAACAATATTTGACATGGCTTCGCTCGGCGACACAGCATTTCCATTGTCACTGGAGGAAAAAAAAACAGACTCCTTCTGCTGCATGTAAAATTTGGTCCAGTCGTTTGTGCTTAGGTTACTATGACGATTTAGAATACAGGTACAGTTCTCAAATATAATTCCATTTCTTTTCTCAGTAGCACCACCGTTGGATGGCCCATCGATTATACATCTTACAATATTTGGCAACAGGTTATTATATCGTAATTCACAAGCAGATTCTGCATCGACTTCACTTACATGTACAGAAATACTTATTTCCTGGTTGGCGATATAAATTGTACAGAAGGAATAAAAAAGTGTTTACACATGTGTATTTCTACAGTTAGGCTCAATATTCACCAATGTCTCTAGTGTTAAAATTATACATGGATTCTGTGGGAAGAGTTATTCGATAGAACAGTTAGCTGATTCTATATATTATCGCACACAGCACATTTATTCTTCGTTTTTTTATAACTTCAAACAACATGATTATATCAACATAGAGCATAGTCTAACATATAAGCAAAACAAAACACTCAACTTAAAACATAGAGAATACTACTTGTAATGTGGAACACAAAACCATTGGTCTATCACTTCCCCATGTGTTGTGCATTACATGCACAATGGTAATGACATAGACATAGGCATTACTTTTCACACATGTTTGAATCTGAGTCTACACACAGTGTCCTGCAATTTTCTTCCTGAGAGGAGTTTTGTTAGAACGTCTGCTAGGTAGGTTCAAGCTAGACTCAACATACTTGAACATCACTTCTTTATTCTCAACACGTTCACGAAGAAAATGGTATAGAACTTCTACATGCTTACCGCTGTCTGACGTTATCTTATTTTCCGCCAGACTAAATGCACTTCGTTTGTCCACATTTGTGATGCAAGGTCCCTGCATGAATCGCTCTTGTCCCACTTCCCTTAGAAAATTCCTGAGCCACAAAGATTCCTTCACTGCTTCTGACACGGCTATGTATTCTGCCTCAACTGTTGAGCATACCACGATTCTCTGATACTAACTCTACCATATGACGGGACCACCAGCTAGCAAGAAAACAAATCCACTTATGGACTTCTGGTCTTTACTGTCATTTGCCCAATCTGCAACTGCATTCACTGTTATTTGATTCTCTTTCTTTTCATATACCAACTTCGTATTTGATGTCCACTTCAAATACCTTAGAATATGTTTCGCATTCTCCCTATCCATCTTCATTGGTTCACAGAATTTTTAACTTTGTTTGCAGACCAAGAATGACAAGTCAGGACGTGTTCCATTTGCAAGATGCAGTAGGCTTCAGGTTGCTCTTTTGTATAATGTTTCACAAACAGGCGTTTTTTCATACCGTACATGGTTGTTTTTCTCCAGGCCTAAGGGCAGTGAGCTTACTCTTGCACCTTCCATCCGAAAATCAGCACTAACCTTTTGAGCGTAATTTTCCTGATCAATCAGGATTTTGTCTAAATTCGGCCTCTTGATCCTTTGTGCCAGTAGGTTGGATACTTCACCCAGCTCCTTAATGTTTAGAGACATAATTAGCTGGTCTTTGATCAGTTTCAATTTTGTTTCATTTCCAACTGCTATTATGTCATCTACATATATCCCTTCTATTAAGTCCTTAATGCAATACACACATGGGTCAGTAACACATTGTACAAGACCAAAGCTTTTCATCAGCTTATTAATGTATTTATTCCAATCTTTCCCTGACTGATGTAAACCATACATGCTTTTCCTCAGTATTCACACAAATTCCGAAGCATTCTTTCCTTCTTCCGCAAATAGTTCCGATTGTTCTATGTACACTTCGTCTTTCGCCTTTCCGGGGAGTGTTTAGGTATGCTGCAGTCATATCAACATGTTTAGCCTGCCAGCCATTTTCCACCACCAATGCCGGCAATATCCTAATGGTTTTCTTCTTGACCACTGGACTGTATGTTTTGAAATAGTCTATCCCAGGAATTTGGTTATAACCCTAGGCCACCAGTCTTGCCTTATAGCGTTCTACTTCACCCAGTTTGTTGCACTTGATTTTGAATACCCATTTCGATCCAATTATATTTCTATTTCTTGGCCTTCGCAATATCTCCCATGTGCAGTTTTCTCTGATGTTCTTTATTTATTCCTTCACTGCGAATTTCCACTTGTCTGCATAGTTACATGTCAATGCTTCTCCTTCTGTTTTAGGTTCAAACAAATCTGTTGTAGCACATTTCAGGTTGCTACAGCCACTTGGTTTCATTTGTGTTCTTTTTCTAGTTGATCTACTTACTGCTTGTTATTGATTATCGTATTCTTCTTTGTCCACTTCCGTCTCGGTAGTTTGGTCTTCATTTTCAACAGTATCAGTGGTCCTTTCCTTGCCAGTAACTTCAGATCCATTAGTTTGGTCTTCCTCACTTTCAACAGTATCAGTGGTACTTTTCTTATCAGTCTTATCAGCTTCATCTTCATTTGTCGAAGCATTTTTGCGCACTTCCTTTTGAATGTTCACTTCTGGTTCCAGTTCCTTTAAGTTACCTTCGTTTGACGTCCTTTCCTTGACGGGAAATACATTCTCACAAACTTCAGTGTCGTTTCTTGGGTTCTTGAGCTCTGTTGCCGGTATATTCAAAATTGAGTCTTCATGACAATGACCAAGTCTTCTATGCCATATGGTGACATCTGCCTTGGATGCCTTTCAATGTCCTTCAATTTCGTTACTATTTTCGAATGAAACTTTCTTTGCAACATTCAGTGTTTTCACATGGTTTAGATTTCCTACTCTGATAGCTGTGAACAAACAGTGTTTCTACCTTTTTTTGTCAGTTATTTTTGCACAGCCCCTTTCAAAAAAACAAATGGATTTTCCTAGCCTTTCAATACAACTAACCGATATTAGATTGTCTGATAGGTTGCGTACATAAAGCACACTGCTTAATCTAATACTCAAACCACCACATTCTTCAGACATTCGTAATAATACACAGTGTCACGTCCTTTGATTTGTAGGAGTTCACCATCTGCTATACCAACTATACCAGTTCTTCTGTTATGTTTTAAATGAGATCTAAATGGGGCGTCATGTGATGAGATGCACCTGAGTCCAGTAACCATTCACTGTTTTTTAATGTTGGTTGTTTTGCACACAGTACCCTATATTCTTCCACAGATGCCACTGCTCGGTTTGACTCTCTCATTTCATTTTCATCTGCCGAACTATCCCCTCTTCTTTTGTTTTCATTTTTGAACTTCCCTTTTTTTTTTTTTTGCGATGTGTCCCTTCTCACCACATGCATAACGTATCCACGTTATTTGTGTACTTTGCGGAGTATTCTTTTTCAGTAACTGCGATAGTTTCTCTTCAGTGGATAAAGCTGCAGACAGTTCAACTTCAGCATCACGATTCATCCTTTTTTCTTCAATAAGTAAGTTCGCCTTTACAAGCTTTGTATTCAAAGTTTCATATTCTTTTTCCAAACTTCTCACGAATCCTTCATATTTATCCATTGGTAGGCCCATAAAAATATCAGTGCTAACAACTGGTCTGTGAATACAATTCCGCAGTTACGTACCTTGCGGTTCAAGTCTTGAATCTTTGACATCTACTCTTGAATGCTCATTTCTGCTATTTTCCTAGTACTCACCAATTATCTCAAACGTTATTTAGTGTAACAGGCCATGTCTTGAATGTATTTCTTCTAGGCTAGCCATGCTTTCTTTGCTCTTGTGCACTCTACTATATCATCCAGGTAGCTGTCACTCACGATCAGTAATATATAGAATAATGCGTTTACATTTGTATCTTTCTGTTTTGAAGTTAATACTTCTTCACTATAACCAGGCTTTATTGCTTCCCAATACCCTTTTTGTTGTAGTGCCGCTTTTGCCCTTACGCACCAAGGAAAATAATTGTCTTCATTCAATTTCGGTATCCTATACAGGTCGCCAATGTATGAAGCCATTTCAGAATCACCCTGCAGTTCGTAACGTAATTAATAACTTGTTTCCCAATAACGTCCTGGGCCCATAACCTGTTAAAATTATACGTTTATCAGGAGTGTGGATTCTGTGGGAAGAGTTATTCGATAGAACGGTTAGCTGATTCTATAAATTATTGCACACAACACATTTATTCTTAACTTTTTTACAACTTCAAACAAAATGATTATATCAACATAGAGCATAGCCTAACATATAAGCAAAACAAAACACTCAACTTAAAACATACAGAATACTACTTGCTGTACTGTGCAACACAATACCATTGGTCCAACATCTAGAAGGTAAGATCGACGTTGGACAAGGCTTTGTCTATATATTCTTTACTCGAACTGCACATTCCATAGGTTATAGGTTCTGTGGTCCACGAACGAAGCTAAAGAAAAGGCTGGCATGTGTTGAAAGAGGTATCAACATACTGGACGAAGCGTGTAAGTGGCATGACGTACCATCTGCGATCTGTGAGCCTGGCACGAGACTGGTAAGTTACTGGCACAGAGAACCGAAGAAATACGTAGTGCATCAGACACGAAGCATGGCGAGAAGATACCTTAAACAGATTCACTTTTGGAATGTTGGCACTATAAATCAAAATTTGTGAATAGTCACTTATTTTCCAGTTGTTTTCCAAAGACTCGGTTAGTTGAAACTTCTCCATCCGGAATCTGTGAAAACCTCTGTAAAATTTAGAATTTTCACTAATCCCGATTTAGAATGTCGGAGAACGTAACGATGGTCGAATGTAGGAATACGACGTTTTCAGCCCAGCAAAGTATATTTACTTCTAGAATTAGTATTAATACTTAATTTACTTTGCACATAACCTCTTGGGGAAACTGCTGTTTTCATGATTATTTATTCTTGTGGCATGTGTTTAGGAATACTTTCACAAAAATAATGGTTTTGTGGTGGTCACATAATGTTTTGTCAATAGGTACGTTATCAATTATTTTGTAATGATTATAATTTTTGTATTATTATTTATTACAGAAGAAAAACACGTGGTCACTGCCATGTCTTTCGCTGTATCTTTATAAGTTCGATACAGAGACTAAATTGTAGGGTCTAATATTTTTATTTTTTTTGTATTAAAAAAAACCGGCCATCCTAATTTTGTTTTTCCATGATTTCCCGAAATCGCTCCAGGCGAATGTTGGGATGGTACCTTAACAAATCCCACGGCCGACTTCTCTCCCAGCTGCTGTCATTGTACCAAGTTGTGTGTCACCGTCTATAATGACCTCGCTGTCGGCGAGATGTAAAACCTGTTACATTACCGTGAATCGCATTTAGTCAATTAGTATCGAAATAGTTCGATCTATATCAAATTGTTATATACATGGAACAGTTATTTTAGGTTAACATTTCACACTATTTTGCCTTTCAGAACTTGTAATTTATATACTGAAGCACGCTGATAAATTTTCCATACTGGTCATACCTGTCTAGGCTTGGGGCATTGGTGACTGGAAAACAAGAACATTGTTAAACGTTACCTAGTGCCTTTTAGAGTGGCCACTGTAGTTACCTGCGTAATGTTGCGTATCCTAACAGCAAAACTGTAGCTCCAACTGCATTTATAAGGTGTTTGTGAGAGCTTCAGGAGTTCACGTATACTTCAGAACGCCCGCTTCACAACAAGCATATGTAATACATTCAGTAAGGAAGCGAATGATACCAAATATCGTTTCACAATAAGCAAATACTGAATAGTACTACAAGTAGACCTATTTCAAATCATTAAGTAAATCTTTTATTTTCTTTATCTTCCTCGCTGATTACATTAACACATAACACACATGTTCTGAAGCGGGCACTCTGAAAGAGTGCGTGAACTTCTGAAGTCTTCACAAATGCTTCACAAATGTAGTTGCAACCAAATATCACGTCACGACACGCAACTTCAAGTACCGTAAAGTAGGTATACTTTGCATCAGCAGGGTAACTTTGCACCACCAAAAATATTTGTTTCTAGGTCGTTTGGTGATATAAAGACACATCACGACTGGGTATTTAAAAATTATATAATTTAATACCATCGAATACAGTCACTTGTCTTTCAACTATCAGAATAGAAAATTCATTTTTGGTGGTGCAAAGTTACACATGCTGGTGGAGAGTATACCCAGTTTATGGTAGGTAACAACAGCGGACATTCTAAAAGGCATGTTGTGCCTTTTAACCACTTGTTTCCCATGCAACAATGCGCTTAACGAAACGGAATAGATCGTAAAGCTACTTAATATACAACACATCCTCTTGATTGCAGTGGAAATGTGTGTGTCAGAGAAGTCTTCTTCCCCGAGACACGTCTAAGCGAAGTGAGACCGACAAGAGGCGAAGTTCAGTTCGGCCGTCGAGTGCCGTCCACGTAGAAACATGGGCGAGTGCCGAGTTGCCTGAACTGTTGGAGAAGTTCGCTACTCTGCCGTGCTGCTGGGATACAGACGTGTCCTGACAGGCACGCCGTTGATATAATTATTCATCTCAAGGTGCGTTGCAAATATAACGACAGTGTCCCGTTGACGAGCAAACATTCAAAACTAGACATGTCCACCTTGTCCAATTTTACAGGAGAGTAAAAAAACCTATACAATAACTCAAGGGTAGATGCAACACTTAAGGAACTTTAAAGCCATTATGTTTGAATAAATGTGGAAAAAAGACTTCTATTGGATACTACTTTCGTTTGACATTTGGTTAAGTCAGTAATGAGCTTAGAATATAGGTACGATTATTTCGCGTGTCGATTCTAGGTCAGGATAACGTCAATAAAGTATTCTTCACTCCTCTATCTGTGATTAGACGACAGCGGTTTTAACACACAGTTGACGACTGCAACCCAGTTAAAAATAAGGAAACTAGTCGTGGGGATATCACGTACTTCACGTTTGTACTGTTAGAAGCCAATGGATATTCGGCTTCAGCCGGTACACGTATAGAACTGAGAAGTCTAGGCTGTTGCCAGATAATTACGCGAAATACTCGTGCCTCTAGCTATGATTTTCTAGGAAAAAAATTAAATAATGAAAAACAAATACTTATAAGCCTCCATGACCGGCATATTCCCCAGAAGTACTTTACGTTGTGAAACTAACGAAAATTAAAAAATGGCAAGTTTATTATTGTATGTCACGTTGACTGTTGAATTATAACTATGAATATGGCATATGTAATTATTATACTTAGTTCGTTATAAAAAGGAAAAATTGGTATGTCTGACTCTGAATCAGTATTGTGTACATGGTTTTAAAATTAGTAAATTTGTCAATGGCTTTATTTCCTAACTCTACGCCTTCCAACAGATAGCAGCAGATGTGTCCTTGGATAAACAATTACAGTGGAGTGGACAGGTGGGGTTTTAAACGATAAACAAGTCTTAGCTTGAGTTTTAAATAGGGCAGTTAATATTCTAATTAATTCTGATGATATAATCTCCGCGTGCAAATCACCAACCTTGTAAAGAAAATACGTTTAACTTGTTATGGGATATAATGGACACGTATGGTTTTGAAAGTTCGCTCCTCAAATGTGTTCTTTATATATACGTAATGCACTTATTTTCTTAATTGTAAATATCGCTATCTTCAGAACGTGAGACAATATTTTACTTCAAAGTAGTTTAGAATATAATGTAACATCCTGTACACGGGTAAGAACATTTCTTCCAAACACCTGTATCAAAGGTCAAGACCTCGAAATTAAGCAATGACCAAAATCTCTCCACTGATTTCAAGCCTTACACGTTTTGTTAGATGTGATTTTAAACTGTTAATTTTGACCTCACCTACAACTTCAAACTCATTGCAGTCATATATCCTAGTAAAGCAGTCGGCGATATTATTATCTTTGTCTTTCGCATGAATAATGGAGATGTGTAATCCAGTAAACGATTTCTCAAAGTTAGCGAAAATTATTAAAAAGCCAGACCAAGACCTGCTTACCTATAACCAGATCAAACATGTCCCGGGAAAGTATCGAAGCATTCTGTTTCAAACATACAGGATAGATCGCAAGAGAGAAGGACCAACATTGTCAATAAGTTTCAAACTTTGCCCAAAATCTTGTAAAGGCAACTGCTGATGTGTGTACCTGCAGCACATGTCCTTTACTAAAATCTGGGAAAGAAAGAAATGTCGGATACGCGTTAGTACGTTTAAGCCTGTCAGATTTTTACTTTTAGTGTGCAATAAATTTGTAAGCTTCCTTTCTCAGTCAACTTATTTAAGACGGTGCACTTGCACGAATTATCTTAGAAAAAGAAGTCCTTGCATGTTTAAGAACATGAATACCCATCTAATATGTTTTGGCTGTAGGAGGTGTATTACGGCGTGTCTAATTTTACCAGGTCCATTAATATGTAATAGCAAGAAATAATGTACCCTAGGATTCACCAAAGCTTCTTTATTTTAAACTAGATGGTAAATTGTCTCAAATATTTAAGATGTTCTCCCATGTTCTCGGAGAAAACACACACACACACACACATGTCGTCAAGAAATGCTATTCTAAAGATGTGACAGTCTTCAGAAAATCTGTGCATTATTATAGACAAATCTTGCTACAAATATTTACCCCAAAACTATAATGTGTACTCAACTGAAAAGGCCTTATGATGTTATGAAGCCTGTGTACATCTTATTATAATAATTTAAAACCCATTATCGAAAAGCAGACCTAAAGTAAATAACTGAGGGCATCTTTGCCTGCCCAAGATACCGAAATGTCATTTTCATGCTGGGCAGTGGAAATCAGTCCCATTTGTATGTTTGTTCAAACGGCAGTAACATAAATCACAATACGATACAGGAATAAAGTATATTTTAAGCAATAAATGCACATGCAGCAGGTTTAAAGGAGTAATAATCCCTTTGGCATGTAGACCTTCAATGATGTCTCGAAACACTAGCAATTTAGGAGGGGCTTACTGAAATGGTTAAAGTAGATTAGATTTATTTATGACCTAACTTGCATAAGGCATTATAACATTACAATTTCCCCAATGAGAGATAGTTATTAAATTGAACTCGTGCCGCAGGCTACTCTGTATAACGAAACATGTTTCTTACTCTCTGAATATTATTATTTTTTTTTATTTCAACTAATTTTTTGACAGTCAATTGACGCATTATACTTAAGAGAGAAAGTACATCCGTAATAAAATGATGAGTTCTTATACATTTAAAAATACTTTATCCATAAGTATAGTATGATTTAAAATCCGCATGTATTTTATTTAAAGATTACTTCGCAGCCACCAACACAGTAAAACCACATATTACTGTCAATTTGTTAGGTCTGTAAAAATTATTAACTAGTAAGATATCTAAGTACTGATTCAAAAAACCAATACTTCATCCAATGTCTACCTATGCAGAAATGGATTTGTTTTACATAAACACATCAACAACAAGAGGGAACTATAGAATAATGGTTGTGTTTTGTTTTCCGCAAGGAAACGGTAAATTTCCACCCGTAAGTTACTACGCATAATGTAATTTTCTTGGTCCCTTCTACAAGTCCTCATACTGTGTAATAGGAATTTAAGCACAGATTTTACATCTTCCACCTTCTTTGAGACAGCAATCCCCACACTTTTATATTTAATAAGCAGAGAACATTTTTCTTAGACAGTTTTAAGATATTCTAAATTTCTGTTTTATGATAAGAAAAGACAAAATCGATGTTACCCTGAACGAATCTTACCGTGTGTTCCTTTGCTATCGACAACAAAACACAGTGTTGCGCAATAACTCTTGTTTTACTATTTCGAGGTAAAGATTTTCCCAGGCCGGTTTTGAACGATGTTTCGACGTACTCAAATTAATTCTTTTAACAGGAATGTCTAAAATTAATTCTATAGCGTTACTCATAAATGCAAAATTTCTTCGAAGGATAAAAATCTAGCTGCTTTCAATTTGTCTCTATAGATAACTCTTTGAGCCAGATTACTTGGCTCTATGGCCACCAAACTAGGTATTTTCGATACACATGGCGTGGTAAATACCACATCAACTTTGACACTAACTAACCCTGCAATCTATAACTCCAGTTTACAGCGTTGCTCGTCTCCTGCGCATTCTTGCATTTTTCCCCTTATAATCAATGTCCTTTCCTTGTTCAGCTTTCGAACAGTGTCAGAAAAATTTTACCAGCAAGGTGGCCTTGTTGTGCTTATAAACCTTCTGTCCATCTTAAGATTAAGATATCATTGAACGATTCCCATAAAACAACAATATCAAAGTGCCTCGAACGCTCTTTGCCGACAAAGGTCTCAAGCTCATGTCCTTCTAAGGTTTATTATAACCTACCGTTAAACCGTACTTACTTAAAAATATGAGACATTGTATATTCATTTGAATTAAATTATTTAACTCTTTGTGAAAATCATTACAATAGACTACAAGCAAACACGACTTTTGGCCAAATATATATATATATATATATATATATATATATATATATATATAATATTATATAACTCTTATATAACTGTTATATAACTGCTACTCTGCAGACGGTTAAGTTTATTTCACAGTTAATAATATTGTTACCTCAAAATGATGATTTGAAAGAAGTTTATTTAAGCGCCCACAAGACATAGACATTATGTTCTATATACCTATATATATATATATATATATATATATATATATATATATATATATATATATATATATATATATATATATATATATATATATATATATATATATATATAT
>PNEQ01096555.1:0-10028 GCA_003012365.1 Medauroidea extradentata | reverse complement strand
TTTATATTGCAATGTGTCTTGCCACCTTTGGCATTAAAATCTGCATGGGTTGACTGAAATACCCAGCACAGCATTATAAAGTTATTAAGAGTAGTGATAATTGATACAGGGCCCATGTTAAGAAAATTTCTGCGTAAATGTGAAATCTGACTCCAAATAAAGAAAAATGTTTGGAAACTTACTCTGAAATTCCCTTACTAATTAGGTGATTAATTAAATCTTGGCTTAACTATTACCCTTTCTTGTTTACTGGTTGTGTCAAGTCGAATAAAGCTCGCTTAGTAAACTTATTACACCGAACTAACAACTAATGTAGGTAATCCAAGTTTTGATTGCGTTAGTGGCTCGAACTTACAGATGAGAAAGTGCAGATCCCAGGTTTTCTCTCGGCCTTAGCCGTCAAAAGGACATGTTTGGAAGGCGATAGTCAGCGGATGTGTGTTGCGCTGTAAAATTTCTTTACATGCAAAAGTAGCTAAAATGTAAAGGATCATTACCTGGCTGGTGTCAGAGAAATTTTCACCACAGGATTCAAATACATGCAACATAACATTTCTATGCGTCTTAAACTTTTTGTGGCCGACGAATTACTAACCCACGACGAATTGATAGTATTGCGGGTTCGGAGTGCGAACCTTGTCAATTGTGCTACTAGACTTAATGCATAGTACGACAAAAATAAGAAACGTATGCAATGACACTCGCAATGTGGCGTACTTTATCAAGAGTTAGTTAGTAGGTGTTTGCAATACACAAAAATTAATTCAAATTATTTTTGAAAAGAGACTGGGCCGACTGTTAGAAACAATTTTTAGGTATTTCTTTTACCGTCGTTTACAGATGCTGAAGTGTTATAATTTTTAAGTACGATGCCACTCATTATTTTGCAAAATGGCTTGAGATCCCGAAAACTGTCACGTGTACCAAGCAACAGTTACGTCTGAACAATGCAGTTTTCCTTGAGTTGCAACATAATACGACATAATTTTTGTGGTTTTCCATTTCCAGTGATTGACAATTCTGAGTCACAGACGATAATTTTGCTCAAGTGTAGGCCTACAGTAATTTTGTACTGAAAGTGTAGGAAAGTACGCATGTGATCTTTGAACATTTCCTTCAATAGGTTAGTGTTATAAACAAAACCGTTTTTTTTTTGCCATACGCTATTACGGGTGAATGTAGCCGTGTTGCAGATAAACCCACAATAAAAAAAAACCAAAGAAAAGCCAGTAAGCTGTAGTCAACATACATAAAACATACAGATAATTCCATATCCCAGAAAACGACACAAGGACAAAAACAGATTACAAACGACGCAAAATTAATTTATACAATTGGAATATAGTAGACTGGAGAAAGATAAAAAATACATGTAATAATAAAAAGCAACAAAATTGGGTTGTGTGAAAAAGGTACCAATGGATGAACCTACGAGGACAACACAAATAATGATAGGCACGAATGGATGTGAACACAGGCAAAACGCAACACAGATAAAAACAGACGAAAAAGTAGTAGGCTTCTCGAGACAAGTGCGACGTTTCGGGAACTGGTATCTGTTCCCGGGCAGTTTGTAATGGGCTTATATGCAGTAAGATGTGTATCAGGTCTATTGTTTTGCTAACTAATTGTTGGGGAATATAATCTGCAATAATTAATTATATATATTTAAATTAGTTTCTTTTTTATTAAAGGAATCCAGATATTTTTTAGTTACATACTTTGTTGGCTGATGATTTTGTAATTTCTGATGATAAAAGCCGATTATTTTCATTTCATTTCTTTGCCTCAAGTGTAATTGGTGTAGCATATTCCCACAGTATGTATTCTATGACTGTTTTCCCAGACATGTTCGGCTAGTCTGGATTTTTCAGTTTCACCCTTTTTGATTAAAAAAAAGTGAAACTAAAGAAGGAACTAATCCACGTCTCATACAACGCTGACTCTTACCTCAGAAGCACTAATGGAATGGTATTCATTTCTGTTTCGGTGCTACGATTCCAGAGTACAGACTACAATGGCCATTAACTATTGGCCTAGTTAGGTATCCCAGATTTCCGCGAAAAACTTTTCGCAATGCTTTGTTTCAATACCCTATGTGCACACCTGCATCTCTGCTTCATGGTCAACGAATGAATGGGTTTTTACTCTCAGATTCTTGGAGATCTACCTGAAAATCAAATATGTGTGGCGTCGCCGTATCCTTGTTCCGAATGGCACGATCAAATAAGTGGAGCTGCCAATAACCACGAAGTAAAACTGTAGATGTGTTCACAGAGCACTGAAACTAAATGGTACAGAGATATTTTCGAGAAAATCAGGTGTTCCTACGTATGTATTTCTAGGGGATCCAACCGATGGTATTTCGCCCCCAGTTTCCGTCAGCGACCTAATTTTAGATCACCTACTGTAATATCGAAGATATAGCTGTCACTAACTCCTTCATGGAGCTCCATTTATTTACCGCCCCTTTCAGTACAGACTCGTGCTGACTGTTATTCACTCAATGTGTTGGAGAAGTTCACGAAATATGGGCAGTCCATTTCCAAAGCGTCTATTTTGCATCGCATACGGTAATTACAAATAAAGATACAGTAGATTTCATCTTAGACTAAAGTATGAAATTAAGGCTCGGTTTCAGTCGCCATATCGAATTTTATTATTTTTCGCTATTTTGGAATTCTGAGAAAAAAAAGTGTGAAATCAGCGTCCATACCGCAAACCATGTTGACGAACCTGTTTGTGACCACTACAAAATTTTTTTTTTCTGTGCACTGAAAGAAACATTTTGTAGGATATATTTTTGCAAAATTATTTTGTAGTTGCTACAAAATAATTCAGTGGTAGCCACAAAATATTAGTGGTGACAACCAAATATTTTTTTAAATTACCACAAAACAAATTTTGCAGGGTTAATACTCACAAAATATTTTGTAGCTGCCACAAAATATTTTTTTTCGTATAGTTGGCAATAAGTTGGAATATGCGAGGTAAAACTGCTGGACCTGCAGTATCAACACCTACAAGATATACTCAGTCCACATTTAGTTAACCAGATGAGATCACACGGCGCTAACCATCAAGGTATTGCCAGTCAGTGATCAATAGATTGGCAAATGGACAAGTAACGTGCTTCATTACAGTTGAGTGGCAGTGTGTAACATACGTACTCTCAATCATCAGTATTGTAGCTATTGGCGTTCCACCAACGTTGCACAGATAGTAAGTCAGGCATCTTGTTGCCAGCAGTTAACCATGAGTGTGATATATGTGCTAGTTCTTCAGTCATTTTGTGTCGGTATTCACACTCAAAGTAAAGTAGTGTTGTAGAAACTATACTTCTGTTAGAAGAGGGACAACGGTCGTATTTGGATGTCGGTGCTATCAGGATTTTTATGCCACAGTACGTTCAATAGAAGGAGCAAAAATCATATTTGTTTTACAGAACAGATGTTATTTCTACCGAACAAGGTGATTTAGAAACTATACATGTAGTATCGACAGCTAAACTGGACTGTTGTCCCTATGTTAACGGATGTATAGTACCTACAACAATACATTCCTGTCAGTGAAGCCAGCAGTTGCATCAAATAAACAACAGTTGGTCGACTTTCTCTTGTTACATGAAGGAAGCCCACCCTCCCTCCTTCTCTCTCTAATCTAAGCGACTGGATTGCAGTCGTTCACTTCAGAACGATACGAGAGTTTAAAAACTCACTTGTAACTCTAAACCTGAACACAGAGTCACTTCTTGAGGCGTGTCATCTGTCGGGAGCCGCAGGGCCTGCGCTGATCTAGTTTCCTGCCCGAGTTGTCGTCGAAACCCCCACCTCCTATCTCCACGCTTGCATTATTACCTCGTAATGAGCAACCTGGAGGCGAGGCTACTTGCTACGAGTACTTGACAAACTTCTCTCCACAACCCCTGTACCCCCTCCTCCGAGGAACCTTGCGCTCGGGTGCCGTCTCCCTCCACCAGCCAAGTTATTAAAAGTTGGTCCGTGGACGGTGCGGCACTCGAGGAGGATGGCTAGGAAACGTTTTGAAATGCTGTGGCGGTGCTAGGGTTGGCGAGGAAGAGTTGTTGAGGAAGGGTGAAGGGTGTGTAAGAAGCAGCCACTGCTCCTTCATGTGCCGCCCAAACATCGAGCTTGTTGTCTTCAAGAGCACTGGTCGCTATATTGCTCCAGCAGCATTCGTCCGTTACGCAAAACTTCTCCCCCTTACCATTCCTTAAGGGTTCCGCCTACTACGCTCTTAAAATTTGTTGTCGTGTATTCGTATACTTCTTTTGTTACGAATCTATTCCACGCGTGCCCATTCATTCAATTTTCGAAATTAAAATACACTTCAAACAATGACAGAAAGGTAGTTTCAAAGCATCAGGTCAATTATAAAAATCACTTTGGAGCCCCTTGAAATGTGTAAAAAATAGCTTCTTCGACCTATTTATCGTATCTGAATAAATACTCACTGGATTCGTGTGAAACTGCTTTAGAAATGAGTCTTGTCCACTTTCACTAAAACTGAGCAAATCGCGAAAAACTGATTTGCGAGCTCATTTGCGACATGTCCAAATCAGTTTTTTAAAGTGTATCTGTTATTGAATAAGGCGAGTTTTGGAATCTATCATCTCGTCGATTTCAGCGCACATTTAAAAGCTATACACAAAACTGTTCAGAACTCATTTTTCCTTGGAGATGGACAAGACGAGTTTTGAAACTGGACTACTCAAATATGCACTGGACTTTGCTTAAAACTTTCCGCCGATAAAAAGATGGGGTCTCCACAGAAAAATGTCAGTCAGGCTAGTGATCTACGGTACCACTACAAGCCGTTTCAGTGTCCTGCAGTAGAGTTGATATACCGCACCAAGATAAGCCGATCAACATCGCCCTTGGCGCCGTGCTTCACTCACACAAACACACGGTCAATGGGCGGGTGCATTAAGGGGGATAGCAGCTACTAACTTGTATCAGATACTAATCACCACACTTCAAAAAATGATTATATGATCCATAAAAAGTGAAATTACAACATGTATTAGGAGACAAAGGGAAATGATACAAACATAGTTCACAGTTCTCAACTAAGAGATTCATTAACGTCGAACAAATCGCGAAAGTAATGACTGTGTACAGGTGTTTGAAATCTAGTACTTTCATTAATTAATTCGCGAAATGTCCATGTTTCTGCCTAGAGGCAGCCCCATCAACATCTACAAGGTGTTGATATTGAAAATAAATAAAGCTGTAGCAAACACCTCATAAATTTGGAATATATGTATTATTACAAAAGTAGAACTTTTCAAACCGTTTAGTAATTTATTTTCCTCAACAAAGTTTATTCCTTTCATAGAATTGATGCCTCGACGATACGTTTGGGTCGTAGCTGAGGTTAATTTTACCACAGGTTGGAAATAACAATGTCGTAAGTTTGACACAGGAAAACTTTTTACCGCTTGAGCGCTGGTATCGACAAACTAACCAATCACGGAGCTTTCCAGAATTTTAAGTTACATTAAGTTGATAATTTAAAACGCAAAATTGGTTT
Source organism: Medauroidea extradentata (assembly GCA_003012365.1). NCBI lineage: Eukaryota > Metazoa > Arthropoda > Insecta > Phasmatodea > Phasmatidae > Medauroidea > Medauroidea extradentata. The sequence goes on along the minus strand of PNEQ01096555.1, from coordinate 4,475 downwards.
GTTTTCATTTTAAAGTTAAATTGAATAATGTCTGTCATTTCCTAGCCTATTTAAATGTAATTTTACTGCGGTTTCGTATTTTATCCGGTCTCTTAGCGATAGCAGCGAATCTAGTGGCAGAAATTTTTCCCTCTGCCAAACTCTCTCATAAAAACACATTTTATTTTTTTTTTTTTCATTCAGTAGTAGAATTAACTTTAGGCATGGCCGAACAGAGTAAAAATGGCTTTAGGGCACGATCTACAGCAATTTTCATAGTCATATTTTTATTTTCATATTTGTATCGGACAATTTTTTTTATTTTATACATAATTAGTGACTAAATTTTGCTGTTATGAAATGTTTTTATTCGTCAATATTTTTGCGTAACGAATCATAAACGTCAAAATTTGCATGTTACAGTTGAAGATAGTGTTTTTGTCAAGGACTGACATTACAAAATAATATTGTTTGTAAAAATCTCACACGTTAATAAATAATTAAAGTAGCTGAAAAAGTAAGCTTGCTTTGTTTTACAATTTTGAAACTGGACAGTCATAATTTACAGCTTACTCAAATCCGTTATTTCCTACTGCAAACCGAGCCGTTTTGTCACAAAACGGTAATCCTATTATAAAGTTAAAAGAATGAAATTATTTATTTAAGTTGTGCTTTTTGAAAGTGCTTAGGGTGCACAAAGATAGTAGCAGCTCTAAATTTATTTATGATTTCAAACGCGAATTATAATTATCTATATTTTGATCGTTTAATGATCTTCACTCCCCAATGTACATGACGCGAATTCGTCTTTCTAATATCAAGCGTTGTCAAATATTATGCTTGCTATTTCTCTTCCTTTATGTTGAATAATAGTAGGCCTACCTCATCATTGTAGGTTGCAAGTCGTACAAATATTTTCTGAGTTTTACAGGCACCCCAACAGTTGAAAGAACGTTGAACACGCAGTAAGTTTTCACGATGTAGGATAAACCAAGGTAATTTGGCGACAACGTATTTATTACAATTTACTCTTAAAGTACAGCAGTACAAAGTAGTTTGAGCTGTATAGTATCGTGGTTTACTTATTGGCCGTTATATATACACTATTACAAAATGTATAAACTTAGTTACATATACGGAAAATAACAGATTATAAATTCATATTACTTTGACGTATTTTGGTGTTAACGGTAATACTTTATTAGGATATAAAGCTAAGGTAATTTGGTGATAACAGACATAATACAAATTCACGGCATAAAAATGTAAGTAGTAATTAAATTTAATATTGCACTATTGCATAAAAAAACCTTTGTACCTATAAATTCAGATGTAGAAGACTAATATATGATATTTTAAATCTGTTTAGAATACTAAATAAATGTTAGTAAGAAGCAATTAGTAACAAAGAACTACTCTTAGTTCATTCGTGAAATTAAATGTGAAGAGAATCGTGTTTTGTAAATAGCCTGAAAAATTTGAAACACTTGCTTGTTTTTTTGATAAATAATCATCAAAAAATCATTATTTAGGCATACAAATAGAAAATTAGTATTTATTAAAAACAATTAAGAAGTACTTATTATCTTGTGCTCCAATTGTATGTAGCATTTAAGTAATTCTGTAATTGGAATTGTATGATTGACTATGTTTATAAACAAAGTTGTTATTGTAACCATTTGTTGACATGCTCTATATCCTGGTTGTCCTTGGATGCCAAATGGATCTTTTGAGTGAAAAAATTAAACAAGAATTGGATATGTTTATTTAATAATAAAACATTTTCGAAACTGTAATACCGTTAATCATGAATATTCACTAATCACCATTGGTTTTCTCTGATTCCGAAAGAAGCAGTTTGAACCAATTCAATCAGTTTGATAGATACTAATAGCAATAGGTTAATATTCACTTATTCCGATTTTGAATGCACTGAGTTAAAACAAAAGGTGCTTAAGAACTTGTCAATGTTTATTTTTCTGGCGAAAACAATTGCTACTTCGCTGTGCTGAGAGTCGAACGTGATGAATTATTCAAAAGAGGAAATGGTAGACATGCATTTGATGTATGGGTTAGCGGAATGTAATTGATAGTTTGAGTGGGATTTACGGCTGGTCTGCACGTTCTCTACAATTGAAGCTTGTCAGCGTATTTAGGACGACTGTCAACATATTTGATAAACGCGCATTACTTTAAAAAGAATTTCGACAATATACCATAAGACCGCAAGTGTGTGTTATGACTTAAGGTCGTAAATTTGATATGCTATGACAATTAGAAACTTTTCTTCACTACAAACAAGACAATATCCCTGAAAAATAATAGACCACACTGTAAGAAAGTTGGTAATTTTACTCATTAAGTGTAGGCTATGGGAACATTCCCCAACCTGGTCCGGGAAACACTTGGTTTCTGAACATGTGTGGTATTTTTTACACGACGATGTAATCGCATCACTAACGACTAGGAAATTTTTTATGTAAATTTGTCCTACAGTGCTTGTGCCAATATGTAATGAAAAATTGCAATAGCAGTTGTGTAACTTTTCTTTACATGAGTGCAGTAGTTTTCTCTTACGAAGGTAAATAGCCTCCAAAACATATAAAGAGAAAATTTACGTCAATTTTTCACAGAAATTATTTACGTACCGAAAAATGGGGTAAATAGGGACCAATTTAAAAAATCTAATATTTCAGTACATTGTTTTGAAAGACGAGTTTTATATGTTGGTAGTTTAGTAATTTCCACAAAGAGTAGTTTTATTTAATTATGATGTTACTTACCATAAAGATCTAAGCTACGAATTTGTTTCTAATTTTGTCCTTATTCGCACAGCGTCCCTATTCTTCCCCATTTTACAGTATTGTTTAAAATCGTCTGATAAGAGACGAAGACATGTTGTAAATAGAGTGGAAGATCACGAAAATATTTTACGCAATTTTTTTTTCAGTACATTGAAAACAATTCAGTGAGCTGTGATTATAGAGTCGGACGACTATTTGTCTGACACTATTAAAACAATTTTATTGTAGGCGAATCACAGACTTCCTGCGCAGTAACTTGCAATTCTAGTTGGAATGAAGAGCACTGGACCTGAACAAACTACACTGGAACCTCACAAACATTCAAATTTCTCCATGGCTACGGCCACAAACTTTTCACGAAACGAAATTTATCCTTTCAGTGCCTTACGTGCAGCTATGCTTCACGCTTATTAGCACTGTGTATCTGTAAAGTGAAGTCTCTTTTTTGACTGTACCAATCACAATAAGGTTATTTAACACCACACGTCTGTGATTTGCTGGTAGAACCTCAAGACACGAGAGTGTCACAGCATCCAATCTCACTGACTATGAAACAGAACTACATATGTGCACATAAAGCACTGAAACAAACTGGGCAAAATTATCGCGTTAAGTTCATGACTCTGGGATCATTATCTATAGTTAGAGATAATGGAAAATTACAGTAATCTTTAATGCTCCGTATTCTGCAAAACAACGTAGCAAAATGTTGCATGATTGGAGGGTGGTTATGAAGTTGCGTAAAGACGAATCAAAAATATTCACTAGCGGTGCGCCAGAGTTGTAATTGGTCCAATCAGAGGAGGACACGCCAATAAAAAAGAAGGTCAGATATTTATATATTTTATTTAAACCTAGTAAACATTCAACTTTACCCGCAATAGATCAGTGTTCCTATCTGTCGTAGTGGATACATAAATTTAAGAATTTGTTTAAGGAGAAGTATGATTTCGAGCTCCTATAGGCTATGTGCGGGTGACTTTCGCCCATAGGCCACTGTTTACTATACTTTTCCTTAAGAGGAGTCTTCGCCGGTGCCGAATTTCCATCTTTGACGCGTGGGAACAGCATAGCGGTAAGAGCCAGTGTCCCACGCTTGACGAGAAGCATATCGCCTCTATTCACAGCGTACCAAACTGGCGTGAAAGGTTTTCCTTGTAGACTTTTTCCTACGGGACTTAAAGCGGTGACCAAAACGTTTTATTTTTGAATAGTGTGAAGTAAAGACCAACGCACGCCTCTCGCTTTGCACTTCACGAATTCAGGTAATATTTTCGGAGTTACAGCCGTCTAAAAAAACCGTTTTTAGCCATTTTAAGAGGTCCGAAAATCATGTTTCTAACAAGAGTGCTGCATTTGTGAAAAAGTAGAAACATAGTTTCACGTGTGTGTTATTTTCATAGATAAACGTAATATGAGAAAATTAAGATATTTCCCTTAAAAAGAATAGGCGTGACACGCTGCAACGTCGTCCATGCGCCAGTCGAGGACTCTTCTTAAGGCTGTTCCAGTGCGCTGTCAGATCGACATGTCAGTAATTTCAATTTGATAGGTCAAAAGCGACTCGCATACCTTCCACGAACACGTGGAACACGTCACAGAACGCGTGAACTTGCTATATTAGCCACCGCGCTTCAGAATCTCTCACACTCGCCTCTGGGCGTTGCTGAAGGTCAGGTCTATGTTGCGCTC